>JBBBVU010000007.1:3732576-3744085 GCA_037177055.1 Atherinosoma microstoma | reverse complement strand
GACGGTTGGAACCTCCCAATGAGCTTCTTTTCAGCTCTTCACAAACCTCCCGGATGGTCTGTCCATTCATTTACAGTAATTGGTCAGGTCAGATCCAGATTTGACTGTAAAGATAAACAAGGGTCCGGGATTGGGTTTGGTAATTATCCTAACGGTTTGGGTGGGTGCGGGTTTGTAACATATGGGCGGAGTCCAACAGTCTGACTGAATATTGGCCTAATAAAAAATGAATGGTATTGAACATTATCATCATTTTTTTCAAAAATAAAGTGACCGGTAAAAATACAAAATGACAGATTTGTTATGACCCTGTCAGTCAAAATGACTGACAAAAGATTCTAGCGCGACCTCTGATGAAAAGTGTCAAAGAGTCTAATGTTTTGTACACATTTAGTTGTTTTGTTCATGTCTACCTTTACATTATAGATGTCACCAAGTGCAATGAGAACAATTTTAAAAATCACTGTACCTCTAAAAAAGAAACAAAACAAAAAAAACTGTATCCTGGAGGATTCTTTGGTGTCTGCAGCAACAGAAAAACAGTGTAAAAAAAAAAAAGACAAAAAAAAAGAAAAAAAACTATATTTGCAGATCTCAGAAGCATCAGCAGGAAAACACAGACAGAGCATTCGGGACGAAGCCGCTGCCGGGATATTTGCTGATTGAGAGCTTTAAACATACAAAGAAAGTGTAATTGAAAAGGCGACTTTAGCCTGACAGTCTTTTGTGATATCTTTTTAATTAAGTTTCTCTTTCTAATGTGAGATTGGCTAAATCGATAGGAGCAACGACGACACACACAAGGTTCGGTTCATTAAAATGTGAATCTGCAAGAATGTTGTGGTAATTAAAATTCTGCCAGAAGAGAAAAAAGCCGCTGCTGATGCACGGTGAAACAGTCCACCTCAGACAGCAAAACACAAAGAATGATGGTGTTGTTCAACAAAACGGTGCTGAGAACACGAAATAAAGCATAACCTGTTATTATCATGGCCTCTAAAACACAACCATCTCCATGTCTGCATCACTGCAAGGCAATATTCTCTTTCATTCAAACTGGAAAAGGAATATTTTTGATAACTTTTTGGCAAACAGCATTTTATATTTCCTGTGCCCTACATAGTCAGAAGATAAGACAGAAAGGTAATTCAATGGTTTCCACACAAGGCACTTGATTTCCTTTACTTTCAGGCCTGAAATCCAGAGATGTGTCTGTTAATGTGTCTGCAAATAGTTTTAAAAATTTTGTTGGAGCAAAAACTGGAAAGAATTTCAGGATTTGTATCAACTGTATCAATAAAGAAAATTAAAAGTTATAACTCAGAGATCATCGGGGCTGAACATTTGTTCATCAATGCATCCACACCATCCATCCATCAATACATTGTCTCCTGCTTATCAAGGACCAGGTCGCAGGGTCACAGTTCCCCAAACCTCCCTCTACCCAGCCACATCCTCCTCATCTGGGGGAACGCAAAGGTTTAGAGCTTCACAAAAACAAACAAACAAAAAAAACAGAACAAAGTGGGTTCAGATGTGCTGAGCAGCTGAAACTCAGCTTCATTCAACAGTAAAAGGCAAATTCAAACAATGACAGTGAGTATGATCCACTTTATTCAGCGTTTCTGTTGATCAGAAGCATCACAATTTGAAGACACTGAGGAGTAGAATTGAAGGTCAATTCAATGAGGATCCCGGCCATTAAAACACATCCAACAGGTGTTTGTTCTCATCTCCAACACATGATTGGCGATGTATCCCCAAGGCTGTGACAACCTGACATGATGAGGCAACACCAAACCACGAACAGTGTGCTCATTTCTCATCCTAACTACAACATGTAAAGGCCTACACATAAAGTCACAGGTTCCGAGCCGATGGTCTCATGGAATTAAGTCGGAAGATTAACCCCCCCCATTCCTCTTTAGAAACATTTTGTGGGCAATGAACAGCTTCAGACATTTACGTTGTCATGTAGCGAGACGGAAAATGTCAATGTCATCTATAACAATATCTAAGCTGTCTCATGTTAAAGTTGCATTTTTCTAAGAGAGTCGACAGAAAAGAGCTGAAACTTATTTCAAACCAAACCAGTCCATACAAACTCAGTCTCTCAGTACCAAGTCATCAAAACTTTGGACCTCCTTATAATTAACATTTACAGCTTTCGAGCTGTTTCTTTTTATGAAAACAGCAAGTGGAGCTCTTAGAGTAAATGTTTACCTTGACAACAAGACAGAGTTTAGAACACCAGAAATGGCAGAGTGTTTGATTGATTTGAAGACAGAAGCCTCCCTGAAAGCGAGCACGTCTTTGTCTTTGGTCTAACAGAAAGAGACGAGAAGATGACACTCCGAGTGAAAAGAAACCCTGAAGAGAGTTTTCAGCGGAAGCCGAGAGATCTCTTCAGTTTCCCTGTTTCCATCATCACTGAAGTCAGACAGTGAAAGCCCAATCAGAGCTGCAGGGGTACCGAAGAGCATCAATGGAAAGAATCATCCTGAACAACAGCTTCTCCTGACAGCACTGATTGAGAGGCAGGAAGACACAAACATGCAGCTGTTTGGGCTGCGATCTCGCTCACTTCCTGTTTGTCTGCAGTTTAAAGCCTCTTTTCCTCCAGTTAGGGTCTATTCAGCCTCCGTAGAAACAGGCGCTCTGCCTTTTGTGCCTGGTTGATGACTTTGGAGGCGAGTTAATGAAGGGCCATGCAGAAGGCAGAAAGCAGAAGAAGAAGAGAAATAAACACCAAATGCAATTATGGGATGTGGATTACTGCTGAGGGAGGAGAGTGTGTGTTGATGCGCATACGTGTGTGTACATACACTGAATGTAGAGTCGCCTGTTTTGTCAAAGCTTTTATGTTTTAAATGGTCCATTCTGCTCTGAGAGATGAAAATAAAAAGATTTCTTTTAGAACTTCACGCCACAGGAGTCGCTGGACTGACTGAACCACTCTGTGGGTTCATGTTGTCACTGAAGTCATTTCAACTTTGTTTCAGAAACGCCGTCAAACAGAGGTCTGAAGAACGCAGCTGGGGATGGGAACTGAGGATGGACCAGTTTCACATGCCCACCAGCAAACCAAACTACTAACAAGATAAATACATAGAAATGAAAAAAATAAATTAATCAAAAAGGAAAATAAATAGATGGATTGCCGAATATATACAAAACTAAATGAATGAATTAATAATAATAATAATAATAATAGATAAAAAAAAATTGATACAACAATAAATAAAAAGAGGTTGGAAAATCATTTGGTGAATAAGCGAATAAATAATAGATGAATATAGAATAAATAAACTAATGAATAAATAGCTAATTAAATGAACAGATGAATATAGAATAAATAA
Organism: Atherinosoma microstoma; assembly: GCA_037177055.1. NCBI lineage: Eukaryota > Metazoa > Chordata > Actinopteri > Atheriniformes > Atherinidae > Atherinosoma > Atherinosoma microstoma. The sequence continues at coordinate 3,740,726 of JBBBVU010000007.1, read as the reverse complement.
ATCAAAAAGTTGTTTGTGTTTTTCATTCACTTTTCTTTTCTCAAATATGCTAACTCTAATAAAGGAGGTAACCATAAAAACAGCTTTACCCTATAATGCCAAACATATTTGATACGTACAGTTTCTGAGACATTTTGCATCACTTTATGGTAAAACCTTTTTGTTCAAAATCCTGTTGAACACAATCTGATTCTTGTCTTATGTCCCCTTATGGGTATACCAGGAAGCAGAACACTACAATAATTTTCAAATATCACACAGTAATAAATGGTAGATAAAGAAAATATATACATTTTTTTGAAAATTTTGTTAAAGGGCCAAATAAAGATTTCCCATTCAAAAATTGGGACTTTTCTTCCCAATTTTTCTTGGGTTGAGCTTTAAAGAGACACTACTCAACTTTTGCCATTTTCTCAGTCCCCTATCGACGGCTAATTTGGCATCCGTCTTGCATCCTACCAGTACTGTGACCCCTTTCCAGACAGTGAAAAAACAGTTTTATCTTGACTCTTGTCTTATCTGTTGCTCTGTCTCTCTTTTGGTTTCTCTCTTCCTCCGATAATGTCTTCTAACATTTCTTTGCTGAATCCACCACGGTGCGTGTTTACATCCGCTTTCTAGCGTGTAACGCATGCACAAAGCAAAACTCAGCACACAGCGTCCCGGATGAAAAAGTTGTATAGTACAGTTTCTCAGCCGTGGGATGCTGCTTGGCCACGACGGCTCCAGAAATGCACATAATAGATATCACTGTGCCATCAAACGAGTCCAGAAAGCGGTGTTTTAAGGTTGAAAAGTTAAGGAATGGGCCTTTAAAGGGATAATTTAATGTTTTTTCAACAATAAAATCTGTTGATTTATTAGCAAAAATATAATGCAATATTGGTGGTTAGGGTAGTAATATAGAGAACTGAGTGTCGTCAGCATGATTATGATCAGATATTTTTTGTTTCCATGATCTGAGCTAGTGAGAGCATGTAAATACTGAACAGGGGGCCCAACATGGAGCCTTGGGGAACTCTGCTTTTCATCTTTGTTTGAGTAGAGCTATAGTTACCAAGGGCAGGCACATCCAACTTAGAGGAGGATCCAACGGTACCCCTAGTCTTACCTGGCCTGGGAACGTCTTGAAATCCTCCTGGACCAAATAGGACAAGATGATGAGGACAAGAAATCCTTGAATACCCTCCTTCCTTGTTGCAATTGCAACAAGAATTTTGAAAAATAAAAAAAGATGGATGGATGGATATATGAATGGATGTCACATTTCAAACCTACAATTGTTTTTAGAAGTGGCTGAACCACTGTTCTGTACTGTATCCTGGCTGTAAGGTGAAGATGTTTGCAGATGTTTCCTTGAACTCATTTTCTTTTATCCTATTCAGGGAGACTGTTTCATGAACAGACTAAACATGGCTTTTCTCCAGGGAAGCTAACTTAAAGAGAAATGCCGTAATCACATCATACCTCTTTAGGAAGCAGATTGACTGTCCCATCACTGAGCATACGGTGACCATTTAATGAAGAAACATTAAAATATCACCCTCCTGTGAAGCTAGACTTATTTCCAAACATTATGCAGATCATGCAGCAATAAACCTGTACGGTACATTTCAGCTGTGTGTGTGTCAGGTGTGGCTGCATTTATGAATTAAACAGCAGGCTCATTGCACTCGCACGCACACACATTCTCTAAACAGCCTCCAACAATGGCCACTCACTGAGTCCCATTCAGTCCTGATTTAATCAAACTCCACTTGGCCTTTAGTCTTTTGTTCTCTGATTATATTTTTCCTGTGTGGTGTGAGCGGCTGCAGGCGGCGGACACACTGAGAAAAAAGCTGTCAGATAAACAGACGGGATGAAATAATCTTTTGTTACAGATTAAATGTGCGCTGTGATGCCCAGTGGGTTTTTATTGTGTGTGTGTTTTATGCATTTAGGTTTAATTGCTGATGACAACAGTGAGAGGACAAAGGTAAATGGAAAATTACAGACATCCTTTATTCAAAAGGAGCTTTTCAGAGAGGAGTTTAAACAGAAAACACAGAGAAAGACATTCAGATGCTGAGCTTTTATTCGTTTTAACCCTGACTTCTGGTCAAAGAGTATGTACTTTGTCAGTTTTAAACTGCACTTCCCATGATGCTTTTCTCTGTGCAATGTCAAATGTTGTTTCATTCCTTTTCAGACATATCATCTGCGTCACTGGACAGGTGTGCAGGTTTTAGAAAAACAGATAAATAGAGATGACATCACACATCAGCTAAATGCTGATTGGTTTAAAGTTAGCTTAGTTCAGGAAGGATTGCAAACAATATATTTAATAATGAAAAAAACAAACTCGTGCCAAATCATCAACAGCAACACCAACACAACCAAGAGCGCACAGCTCAGGATGTTAAACGTATTTATAACACTGCCCCCAAGTGGCAACAAAATGCAACACGTGGCCGTGAATCTGTGAAAACCCAAATAAAAACTGTCTGAATGTTTGTCAGTGGCTACGGTTACATGATGTTTTTTAATTCAGAATTAATTATTCTGAATTAAAGTCTGCACAGAGACATTATTTGTTTCAAATTCTTTTTTTTTTCTCTGAAAAACAGCAAAGATAAAACAGTTTGACAGAAAATAGGATTTCTGCAGATACAAGGTGATTCCCAAACAGCCGAAAACTTGGCATATCTCAGCATGGTATGTAGTGTGTCCTTAAAACACCTGAGATAACTGGACAAGTGGGGGAAATAAGAAGAAGTGCCAGGACTAAAAGACTATCTAAGATGAACAGGATCTCATAGGAACAAAACCAGCAAAAACCTGAACTAAGACCTGAAAGATGCATCTGGATCTTCAGCTGATCAATCTACTGATGGCCGAAGCTTCATCAGAAATGGTCTCTATGAAGAGTGGCTGACAAGAAGCCGTTCGTAAGGGTGGGGAACAGAGAGAAAAGGCTGAGGTATGCCACAATAGTCAAGAACTGGACTGTAAACCAGTGGCAACAGGTCTGATGGAGGATGAATCCTCCCCATGGTCCAGGCTTCAACATGATTAAAGCAGTGAAGGATCATCTGGACAGAGAACGGATGAAAAGGCAGAAACATCCAAAGAAGAGCTTTGAAAAGTCCTTCAAGAAGTCTAGAGAACTATTCCTGATGACTACTTAAATGTAAAAATATATATAAATAAATGTGGAATAGATCAAGACTTCTGAACAATTTTGGATTTGTTCATTTGATGTTAAGTAAAAAGTCAGCCTGTTCACCAAGCAGCTCCAGCACAATAGGATGTCATGTCTCCACCTCCCAGTAACCAAAGCAAACCATCTGCCTGGAAAGGACTTTACCAGGTTAAGATGGCTGGGCACTCCTCTGCTTTACATTCAAATCATAAGAGGTGGTGTGTTGTCACAGTGACATTTTAAACAGCTGAAAATTGCTGATTCAATATCTCAGCATATAAAGATGTTTTGGAAGCTGATGACAAAAAACACGGGGGGATTAAAAAGATTCCTTTCAGCAAATGAAAGAGCAAAACAGAAGAGAAACATGCAGAGCAGTAAAATCACAGCAAAGTCTGAAATATGGTAATACTCAGTTTGTAGAGCTGCAGCAGTGTGTGTGTGCATGGAGTGAACCACACACATTTACAGCTCCAGTCTGAATGCACTTTCCTGCTGTCAGCTGATATTGCACTAATAGTGGAATAATCCAGGAGTTCATTTATGAAATGGCCGGCGAATATAACCGTATGAATCCCTGGACTCTGCAGGAACACATTAGGCAGAGAACAGTAATTCTCTGCTCAACTTGAGTGCAGCCAGTTCTTCCATTAGAGCCCTGTGTGCTGTTTGCCCTGTGATTACTACAGCAGCTCCAAGTGGCCACTGCTAATGTTCACTGGGTTAAAGTGGCCTCAGAAACAAAAACATACAGCAAGCTTGGTGCTGCTGGATCTGTCCTGGAAGTGACCACTGCATCAATAATGCAGTAGCAGCAGGAACAACTTGCTCTGTTTCATAACTGGGCTAATAAACCTCCAGCGAAGGGTCCCCCCTCCTTCTTTATAGAGGTTTGGGATGCTGCTGGGTTGATAAACGAAGTGGATGAAAGACACAGGAAGGTGATGAGGGAGTTTGTGATCTCCTGTGTTATTTCAATTCATTTTTCTCTAATGAAGTTAAGCCTATTAGGAACAGTTACCCCACCCTCCCAGATTCTACCCTGACTTCACTTTCAACTTGCTCTGTTCCTTTTTGAGGCCCTCAAATCGGTAGCTACTAAAAATCTAACCTACAATTATTACGGTAATAAAATGGTCCTTCTGCTGACAAGACAGCTTTTAACTCATCTTCACAGAAATAGTTGATGGAGTACCTCCATCTATCCAAGCCATCGTCGATTCCTCCTCCGCTTTTGGTCAAATGTCTGAATAATTCAAATCAGCTTTAGTCCAACCATTGCTCACAAAGCCACCTCCTGGCCCATCCATTTTAAATCAGCAATGTTTAAACTCTTTCCTGGCCAAGGTCTTGGAAATGAGCAGATTATTGATTACATGAATAGAAATGGGCTCTCTGATAAATTTCATTAGGGTTTTAGTACTGGAAGAGCACCTTAGCACTCTTGCTTTTAGTTCTTACCGCAGCTTTTGGTTGTTATGGAAATGCAGGCTGAAGGCAGGAAGGTTAGATGAAACAAAAAGCCTGCTTTCATTAAAAACTGGTAGAAGAAAAAGAGAAAAAGAAAACAAAAAACTCACGACGGAGGGAAATGAGAAGCCACAGATCAGGAGAGGTTACGGTGCTTAATAAGTCCAGATAACAGCAACATTACTTGTAACTGGAGGCTGTGATGTCTGATAATCTGTTTTTTCTAATGATCTGATATCTTTTATCAACAGCACACCTCATCATTGCAACCCATTCTGCCTGAAGCCCCTAACCCCCCCCCCCCGTCCCTCAGTGTTTAAACTTATAAACAAATAGTATGTAACGCTAACAAATTGTGATGTTTTCCTTTTAAAAAGGAACTCCGACTGTCAGCACAAGTTGGCATTAATATGTTATTGCTCTGTTTAACTTAACATAATGGTTATTGACACGTGAAAATGTCTAATTACTTTAAAAATTGTAGTTGTTTACTTTTTTTTTTTTTTTTACCTATGGTGGTTGCCATTTTTTTTAACCCGCGGAACGCTTTCAGGATATGACATGAGGGTTGCAGGCGAGACGAGGAGGCTAGGAAAAAGAATTAGACAAGAGGATATCTGTTCTTTTATATGTTTTTTAAAAAAAGTAGGTAAGGCAGGGAAATCCGACACAATGTCATTTAAACATCAGACAATTGGCGGGCCATTGCTGGCTTTGATCGTAAGGGAGAGATCGGGACAAAAATCGTCCAGATTATCCTGTAGTGTGTACCAGCCTTGAGACATTACTACTGTGGAAGGTGTCAGGCCGTTCTAAAACGTAAATAAGAACTGAATGGTGGGTTTTCTTGTATACGTTTTGGTTCAAAATTACTCTGTAACACAACGCATCATGATATATCAGTCCGGTGAGGCATACGGATTTCATAAGCGTTATAGAGTTTGTTCTTATGAAATATATTAAACTTCATGTATGAAACCAACCAAATTTCATCTTAGTATTATTATTGTGGGCAGTGGTCTAATGTTTGAACTTGTCTATTGTTGATTTGGTTCCTATTTGGTAGTTCAGCGCACTCCCGATCTTGGAGGCTGACTAAGGCTCCCCACAAAACATCTGGATTGAGGCAAACTGCCTCGAATTTTTCTTGTGACATAATGCAGAGAATATCTGTTGCAACAATTAATTCTAATCAACTTGTTTGTATAATTTTACCTCGTTTAGTGTATATTATATTGTTCAACGCTATAATCTAGAAACCGTTTGATCTCGATACTTACCATGAATAGCTGCGGACAGAAAGCGCAGCTCTGTGCAGTAAATGCTCTCTTTCCGAGTTGGCATTGGCAAGCAGATGCTGCACAAACACCAGCTTTTTGTCTATTCATCCACCCGATAGGCCTAATTTTGAACCGGATTGTGAGCGTTTTCATCATCGCTGTTCTCACCGTCAATACGTTCAGGTTCAAATTAAAAAGGCTGAACGGTAGATATTGAGACACTTTACCACTAGATGGAGTCAAGAGACTGCTTACAAATAAAATACGTCACCTCCCAGAATGAATTGCAACGTGGACAACTATGGCAGCATACGAGTAAAATTAATATTTTGAAAAAATTAACCAATGTTAAGTTTTGTAAAGATCCCGTTTTTACTGCTGAAGCAAATATTTATTTTATAAAATATATATTGTTCCTCCGAGCCGGAGTTCCTTTAAAGAAGCTAATTCATCACTTTCCTCCACTTTTTTAAATACAGCCTTTTAGAGATTCTTTATCAAGGAAATGGGAAAAAGCTTAGACACTGCTCACTGATTATAATAGGGTTGAGCGAAAAAAAAAGCAATTCACATAAATATCGCGATTTTTTGTTTCACGATGCTTCATTTTCAACTGCTTCCAATTTTGCTGCTGAATAAATAAAAAAGAACTGACTCGCATATGATTTGCATTTTTGGGGAAAATATGGCTCCTGATAAAGTCTGTAGACATCGTCATCATTCAACTGTCACCATCATTCATCATTCTCAAAAATCGGCAATATCGAACAATATCAATTTAAATTGAATCGACACCCAAAAAATCGTAAAAGAATCGGATCGGGAGGAAAGCGTATTGTCCCAGCCCTGCTGATTACTGCCTGCTCCTCTCATTTTAATAGGAAAATCATTGAAAAGCCCATTGTTAACTCAAAGTAAGACGAGTTACTATTTTTTGATCTGACTGCTGATACTGTGCAAACTGGTCACAAAAACCCCCCCAATATTTTCACTTGCCATTTCATGTCATTGCATCTAATGGTAGAAAGTGTATTACAGGTGTTGGGGAGTGGTAGAAGATTAATAACATTCAACATTCTGCTCTCACTGCTTCCCCGGGCAGCTAGGCAGACAGACAACTCTTCCAGATACGAGGCATGTAATTGTCCTTCTAATGGCCTTTTATTAACATGTGGCACGTAAGCCAGATAGAGTAAAACTGAAATAAACACAAAAATATCCATGAAAACATGCATCTATGAAATTACATACAAACCACATAAAAAATATTGACACTCATCACATCATATAAAACTGATTGACTTGAACAAACAAGGTAGCTAACATGCTAATTGCAAACATGTCAATACTAGCAATTTGAGCTAGTTCAACAAATTACAGTGTTTTTTACTTCAACAGGACCAAAAACACATTAATTGCTCAACCTGAATGTTCAGACAATTATTTTCTTTGAATAAACTAACAGTCTGTGCTCAGCGCGGAATACAAAGGGTCTTGACAACATGGGCAGTCAAAACAACTAACGGGATACTGATTTGACTTATTACTTCATATTTCTTGTGATGTCACAGTCTAGCATTGGATCAAACAAATAAACTAAAGGCTCCAATCACATTTTGGGACTGAACTGCTAAGAAAAAAACCACTAATCAGTAAGGCTAACTGGAGAAAAAGGCTTCAATTTGCTAGGAACTATAAAGACTGGACTGTGGAGAAATCAGTGTTGCCAACTCTTCAGTAAGAAAAGTAGGTATCGGCTGTCCTAAAAGTGGCTAAATGACATCATCATATAATTTGCATATTCAGGCCATTTGTAACGGATGCTGCAGCAGAGAGGAATAATGTGGTGAAAGAGACAAAAAGTGATAAAAACACACCTTATATTTGTTTTGAGACCGGAAAAAAACCCACTTTCTTCTATCAATATGTTCTTTATTTAGTTTAGATTGATTAGGGACCTACAACGCGTTGCAGTAATTTTAACTGTTTAAATGTTTTTCCCCCACTCTTTAATAATTATCATTCATATTCAACAGTAAGCCAGGGCGGGATCAGCCAGCAGCAGCTCTGCACGTGTCATTCTCAGTCTGAATGGAGCGTAGGTGAACGTCTCCTGCTCTGACTGCAGCTCAGAGCTGCTGCTGCGTGAGGAGGACAGAGCCTTCTGAGCGCTTATGGAAGGGGGGGGGGGGGGGGGCACCAAAACCCCCTCCCCC
>JBBBVU010000007.1:3662950-3673254 GCA_037177055.1 Atherinosoma microstoma | reverse complement strand
TTTCTTTCTTTCTTTCTTTCTTTCTTTCTTTCTTTCTTTCTTTCTTTCTTTCTTTCTTTCTTTCTGTCTTTCTGTCTGTCTGTCTGTCTGTCTGTCGCAACACACACACTCTGGTCTACAATAAGCTGGGTTGACCACCACTCCTGCTCCTGTCCAGCCATTTATGAGTTTTTTTTTTTAAATGAAAGTTAAGTTGAAAAATGGTCAGGGCGTCTGTAGGTGTAACGTTTGATGTCATCATCCCTTAATAAACCCAGCAGGAAACTGGGTTTACATTCCTCCTCTGCATCAGAACGGATGCAGACTTCTCCTCAGTTTGACTGCTGAAGCCTTTGTGTGTTGTTGTTGTTGGACCCTGCTGCTGTAACATGGCAACAGATCTGTGATTAAGCAGCCACTTTGTCACACGAGTGGGACACCATGCATCAACACAGGTGAGCGTGGAGGCCTGGTGGGGACTTCATCATCATGACTGCTTCAGAAATTGAAATGGGTTATTTATTGGGTGTCAGTCACGTCAGGAACACACACTGTGCTGTATTTCCCCGTCTGACTCTGACACTGTTATTTTTATTTATTTTTTTATTTATTTTGACAGATTGCCTGAGCTGCAAACCTTAGCCCATTAGTAATTCTGCACCGCTGTCGGTGTGATGGTTATTATTTCCCCGCAGCAGGACGGATAATTTATGAAGGGAAACCCAGTCGCATACCTGCAGGTTTCAAACAGGATACGGGTCAGAGCCGATATTAAAGTCATCAAAACCAAATTCACCGAAGTGATTCAGGCTGTGGCCAAGCAAACGCAAGGCAACGTGTCAATTCAGAGATTCATAACCACAACTCTCCTGGCAAAGTCAACACAAGCGAGAGGGGAGGGAGGGAAAATGGAGACGAGTGACAGAAGGAAGGAAGCTAAAGGAAAAAGGATGAGGAAATGATTGAAGATGGAGGGCAGGGGAAAATTAAGCCAAATGAAATTATGGAATAAAAAACCTAAATTAAAACAAAGATCCTTTTCCTTTAAATCTCTGCACCATATTTGAAGTCTACTTTTTGACGTCTCAGCACAGCCTTGTAATAACCAGTTGTACCAACCTGACATCAGGCCCTTATTATTAGGTTCCTTTATTAACATTTTCTCCAGGGGTGAAAGTTCAATAAGTTGAGTTTTCTGTTTATTGTTATGTTGAATAAAACTTGTAAACTTGTAAAACTTGTAAAACTCCGTACTTGCAGGAATTTAAAAAAGTGTTTTTTTTGGAATAGCCTACCATATCTTGAAATTAGTTCCTAAAGCGTCATTAGGATATTGTCCTTGTATAGATCTTTTATTTTCTTTATTCCTTTATCTGCCCATATTTTAAACCCTCCATCCACCTTACCCGGTAAGAAAAAACTATTTCCCCAAATTGGGGTGTACCATGATAATGTCTTATTAATCTTCATATTTTCTATTACTTCCTGCCAGACATTGATCATATTAAGAGCTACCGGAGGTTGAGTTTTTTTCTTCAAATGTTTATACTCATCCGAATACATGTACAAATGCAGTGGTAATTTAACAGAGCCTAATTCCATACTTGTCCGGTATTTTTCTGCAGAAAAATGGTACATGATTGTTCTTAGTTGTGTTGCTAAATAGTACCAATGAAAATTTGGACATTTCAAACCCTGCATCAAGTAAGTATCAAGTACAACGATAAGCGGACTCTAGGGCTTCTTTTATTCCAAATAAAGCTTCTAAATAAAATTGTGATTTTCCTAAACATACCCTGAGGTGGCGCTAATGGAATATTTTGAAATAAATAAATAAATTGTGGCAATACATTCATCTTCAATATATTGATCCTCCCTATAAGAGAAATAGGTAAGGACTTCCATCTGTCAATGTTATTAAATGTTACATCCATTACATTTCATTGCTACTTTTCAAAGTTTGATTAAATCTTTATCCCCAGGTACGTAAAGTCAGTTGTAATTTTAAAATCACATTGGAGATTTGAATTTTGCCTCTCTTTATCATTGAGTATCATTAATGAAGATTTTGATGCATTTATTTTATATCCAGAAATGTTCCCAAATATTCTAATTAAATTCAATATCACTGGTATTGAGGATTTTATGTGTTTTATGAACAAAATTATATCATCTGCCAAAAGAGCAATTGTATGATCCCCACTGCCACTTCTGATTCCATATATTTGACTACTTTACCTGATTGCTACGGCTAAAGGCTCAATAGCTAAAATAAACAACAATAGCGATAATGGCGACCTTTGAGGACAACCTCTTGCACTTTTGAATGTTCAGATACGACGTCATTTGTCAAGACTTTAGCTACAGGGTTGTGATGTAATAGTTTGATCCATTTGATGAAATTATTTCTGATCCCATATCTAGCAATAATATCAAACAAATATTTCCACTCTATCCGATCAAAAGCCTTCTCTGGATCTAGCGAGAGAAGGGCTGTATCCTCTTCATTTCTTTTTTCATATATTATGTTAATAACACGTCTTACGTTATGAAACCCCTGTCTTCCTTTAATGAATCCATTTTGATCTTCCCCCACTACATTAGGTTGTATATCTTCTAATTTGTTAGCAAGAATTTGACATATGATTTTTGTATCTGTATTTATCAGACTAATAGTTCACAGAGTTCTACATTTAGTGTTTGGTTTTCCTGGTTTTGGAAGCAAGATAATTATATCTGGGAGAGATCAGCTTAACCCTAGAACACTAACGTTGTGTACTCTAGCCATTCAAAACCAATTTATCGTATAGAAGGAGAGTGTTATCCTGCCTCTCACGGACAAATCATGTCATTAATACTGAGTCAAAAATTTGGGGGGGGAAAGCCAGATGTGTTCTTTAAAAGCAATAATCTGAAAGCTGGCCTTGTGCAGGAAACTTTCTCCATAATTTGCTGTTTTTACTTCACTCTGATACATTCCTCACCTCTACTTCTGTTTTCTGTACATCATTTTTCCTGAGGAGCACTCAGAGCTCCCTCAGCTGCACCTCCTTCATCTTCTGGTTGTCGAAGGTGTTTTGCCGGAGGCGAAGCTTCCCACTTGGCTGGTTTCTGCTGGAAGACGAGTGGAGGATCAGTTTTTGACATGGAGCCTGAAGCGGGCAGAGACTGTACTTTACCTGCAGCAGAGTCTCATGTAAGTTTTATGAACGAAGCGAGTGTCCAGCTGACAGGTGAACATCATGAATGTCTCAGGCACGTGTTAATCGATTGATCGCAACTCCCATCCTGACATCAGCAGAATGCAGCTGCAGCGCGTCAGTCATTCAGAGAGTGTAGCCCTGAAGAGATGAATCTGTGTCACAACTCATTCTGAACACTGACTCACAGCGGAGAGGACAAAATGAAGGTTGTTTCTGTTTCTCTAAAAGGAGCTCGGAAAATTCCTCATCCAATTTGCTTGCTGCAAATCAGCTCAACTGGGCTTCATGCCTGGTCCCAAAATTACTTTTCCTTCATATTAGACACACCACAGTCCTCATATTTGAACAAAAACATTTTTTCCCCTTCCTTTTCATTCATTTTGTCTTCATTTTGTCTTTCTACAGTTTACAAATATAAAACTCCTGGTTACGGAGATGAAAGCATCACTGATAGATATTTAAATACACAGTGCAGTGCATATTAGAATAGAAAGCATTACTACTTTGCATGTTGCCATGGAGACCCATTCTGCAACTATTAGGTTACCAACCTGAAGAGCATACACATACAACCCCAAAGAAAAGTTGTGATGCAGCACTTTAAGAAAAATTATGTAAAACAACAGAGATTGTCATGACAGAAACTTACCAGGATAAATAATTTTTTTTTTTTGTTGTTTTTTTTATTTATTTTTTTTTTTTACCAGGATATTTTCCTGTACGGGTACTTTCATTCATCCAAAAGCGGAAAATTCTGTACTTCCACAGTACATGCCCTTTTGCGTTCATGGAACTATACCACACTGGATAAAAAAGAGAGAAAATTTTAACTAAATCAAGATATTTACAAGCGATTGAAGTTTATCCAAGAGGATTTTTTAAGTCCGCATCCAGCATCATTTTAACTCCCATAAATCACAGATCAATCTCTCTTAGGTTTAACTACATAGTCACAATCAGGGGCATAAGGTTGCCATTCAATGACTAAACATATGGTTCAGAGAAAGCAGTGTGGGCCACTTCCTGTCCTGTCAACTACACTCATGGTGCCAACTGTAACACTAAACAGAACATCCCAACAGGATTGTCTAAATGTAAACATAACACAGGAAGTAAATCATAAAACTCTAATTTAGAGGGTAACAATCACCAAAGATGAACTTCCTGCTGAATATTTCCCATGAGACTTTGCAAACTTGGTAAAGTGGCTCTGTGAAACTGGAGTAAATTGTATGTCATCAGGATACCAAGCTATGTTAAGCTTAATTGTAGAACTTTGAGAGTAGAAAACTAATCTGACATGGCTCCAGAAACACAGGACTTCAGATTTTACATTTGAGAAGTTCTTGTTCCCAAGATGCAATGAGCAGACTTTTCTTAGAGTGAGTGGGAAACGTAAATAAAACCAGAAATCAATGATTTGTAAATCTCATAAACTCATATTCTATTCCCAGAACATACACAACAATTCAGATTTAACTGAGACATTTTAGCAAGTAGCTACATGGAGGTTTTAGAGCAACATCTGCTCCCATCCAGACAACGTCTCTTTCAGGGAAGGCCTTGCAGATTTCAGCAAGACAATGCAGAACCACATACTGCATCCATCACAAAAGCATGGCTTCACAGGAGAACTGGCCTGCCTGCAGTCCAGACCTGCAGCCAGTACTAAACATCTGGAGCATCATCCAATCCAATCCCCTTTATTTATAAAGCACATTTAAAACAGAACATGTCTCCAAAGTGCTGCACAATAAAATCAGCAATATCAATAAATACGATAAAAACGGAAATAAAATAAAATGAGTTAAAATGAATAAAAGTAAGAAAAGAAAAAATAAGATAGGAATAAAGAATAAATAAATCAAAATAAAAGACACGGAGGACCACACAACTCACACAGTGTTAAAAGCCAGAGAATAAAAGCGGCCTGTCATACGAGACTTAAAGCTCTCCACTGTGGGGGCAGTTCGGACATGGAGGGGCAGAGTGTTCCAGAGTCTCGGGCCGACGACTGAGAAAGCCTTGTCCCCTCTACTTTTAAGTATTGTATAGGCACCACGAGCTGGGACTGGCGGGAGTGTTAATTTGGAGGCAGTTGGTGATGTACTGGGGGGCCAGTCCATTTAAAGCTTTAAAAACAAATAAGATCTTAAAATCAATTCTAAAACGTACAGGCTACCCGTGCAGAGAAGCTAAAATAGGGGAGGTATGTTCACGTTTTCTGGCCCCTGTTAAAAGTTGTGCCGCAGAGTTCTGGACTAACTGCAGACGAGAAAGCGCGTTATTGCCGATACCTGAATAAAGAGTGTTGCAAGTTTTCCAGATGAGAAGAAATAAAAGCATGCACAACTTGTTCAAAGAGACTAAAAGATAAAAAAGATTTCACTTTTGATATAAGACGAAGGTGGTAAAAACTTGATTTTAAAACGGCATTGACCTGTTTGTCCATCTTAAAATCGCTGTCTATGGTGACGCCAACGCTAGTGACTTTGGGACGTACATAGTTTTGGGAGGGGTCCCAAGTCAAAGAAGGAATTTCCAAACAACATAATTTCAGACTTTCCCTCATTCAATTTAGAAAAATTTTGGGCCAACCAAGCCTTGACATCACTTAAACAGTGGAGTAGGGGTATCAAGGGGCTGTGGTTGTTTTTGATAATTGGCATGTAAATTTGACACTCATCAGCATAGAAGTGATAAGACATGCCATGTTTTCTAAAAATCTCCCTGAGTGGGAGGAGGTGCAGGGCGAAAAGAATTGGTCCGAGTATAGAATCTTGGACTGAAGGTGAGGGAGACCCCCCCAGCCTGACAGAAAAGGACCTCCCACTCAGGTAAGACCACTCGAGAGCAGTCCTCCTGACACCGACGTACTTTTCCAAACGAGATTAAAGAGTTGCATGGTCTACTGTGTCCAAAGCAGCTGTCAGAGAGCACTAAAATAGCAGAGCTACCAGAATCAATCATTAAAAGCAGGTCATTAAAAACCTTAAGAGTGCAGACTCAGTGCTGTGAAATGCTCTGTAGCCCGACTGGAATGGGTCTAAAGTGCTATTTGCATCTAAAAATGGTTGCAGTTGGGCAAGCACACATTTTTTCCAAGATCTTAGAAACCAGTGGTAATATAGAAATGGGCCGATAATTGGCCAAAACCATAGGGTCAAGGCCAGGTTTTTTAATCAGGGGTTCAACTACAGCATTCTTACAAAAGCATGGAAATCATGAAAGCAAAAATCTAGCAATGAAGGTCCGGAACTGTTGACCAGCTAGAATCCTGCATCAGACCAGAATAGGACAGACAGTTGTTAGAAGATGTGTTGCTACACAATGCTAAACAACACCCTTAGAAATGCGTTGCTGCCATGAATCGCAAAATGAGCTCATCATTGTGCTGCTTTTAAGGACATCAAAGACTTTTTTAATTCCTGGAACTTTCCTTTATGTGAGAAAAATGACAAAGTGGGATAAAAAGGTAAAGAGAGCTGTGTAATAGTTGTAGAAAGGAGTGTTTTCTGCTCCACCCTCCTCTCAGACACTTCTGCTTGAGTAAAGATTGATGACCTGGGTTAAATTTTTCAGCCCGTGTCCTCCTGTTAGCCTCCCACTCAACCAGCTCTCACTGTGACATTTTCATCGCCTTGCAAATGTCAGATGGATCTCTGCTGGCCAGGTTTTTAAGTGTGTTTCTCCTCTTTTCAGTGCAGTTTCTGGATCATCATGGCGACTGCCAGAGGCTCGTCTCTGTTTGAGGCACTGCACCCATCCAGCTGAGAGAAACGATCAGAGGCAGAACTGATGGAGTCCACAGTGAAGGTTTGACCCCTATAAAGGAAAAACAAAAGAATAATTCAGCTGTTAGAGCACAGAGGCTAAATTGGACACAATGGAAGCTGATTTTCAGCAGTGTGATGGGAAGAAAAAAAAACCTCATGTGAGTATTTGTGTGTTAATAGCTCTTATTTTGAGATGTTGCTCAGACTTTTAAGGTAGTAACTGGAGAGTACCTCAAAATATTTAGGAGTAAATCTTTATTTTGAGAAGGAACCCCAAATCAGAAAAAGTTGTCTCAGGATGGAGGAGGTTTTTAAAAAGACAGGATGAACTTGTCAGTTTAATTTTGATTGCTATTTATCTGTTTTGCATTCAGACCTGCAATTCAATATGTTAAGATCATAATTATGTTATTTTAAACTGTTGATATTATCACGATTTGGTCCATAATAAACATCCACGAAAATCTCTGAGAATCAAAGATGTTCACAGGATCTCCAGAAAATCAATGAATAGTTTAAAAACAAACTTCCTTTAAGAAAGATTGAAGGATTTCCATATTTCTCCCTCTACAGTCAGAACATAATCAATCTGAATCAGTCCATCAGATGGACCTGCATCCAGAACCATCATTTATCAACAGCTGATAGAACTGCATGAACAAGGATTACTATGGAAACCTTTGTCAGCTCCACAAGTAGGTCAAACTTTATTTTTATAGCACCTTTCAAGATATAAAATGGCAAAGTGCTTCACAAGAGGAAACAATGCATAAAAGCAAGAGAAATATATAAATAGCAGATTTAAAAAGACATGATTTTAACTGGCTTATAAAAGCAAACAGAGCCTACCGATCTCAAGTCCAAAGGAAGAGAGTTGCAGAGCTTGTGGGCCAATGAACAGAAGGCTCTGTCTCCTTTTGTTTCAGCTTAGTATGGAGCACCATCAGCAGGCCCTGGTCACATGACCTCAGAGACCTGCCAGGGAAATATGGGTGCAGAAGCCCTCAGATACAACCTAGTGCCTGTTTGTGAAGAGCTCTCCAAGTCAGAAAAAGAATCTTAAATTGCACTCTGAATTACACCAGAAAGCAGAGCAGTTGCATCAAGATTGGAGTCACATGTGTAAACCAGCAGCATTTTTAACAGCTTGCTACAGTTCTACGAATGTTTTGCTAAGACATTTGTACAGTGCATTGCAATAATCCAATCATTGTGAAACAAAAGCATGAATAATTATTTCCATTACAGGACGGGACACACAGGAGCTTAGTTTGGCAAAATTCCTCAGATGATAAAAACAGGAACGAAACAGAGACTTGACATGTGCATCCAAAGTTTATGCCGAGGTTCCTATCAGATGATTTTTTCCCAAAGAACCAAGAAATCCAAGTGTCTCCTTTATCCCAGACATGGATGTTTCTGGTGCAAAGATAATTATTTCAGTTTTTTCTTGATTTAATTAAAAACAACTGCCTGCCATTCACCATCTGCCATAAAATACAGAATTACATTCACTCGTCATTTCAGACTTTACTGAGCAGAAATCTGGTCCAGAGTTTCAGAGGTGGTGTCGACTTCTCTAGACTCGGAGGCATCCGGGCTGTACCATCACACAGTGGAACCTGGACTGGGGTCAGACCAATCATAGAAATGGAGCAAAGAGCTTCCAGACTGTTGTCATGTTGGATGGTATGTAATCTAATATAATGGTAGGGGAAACACTGAGATAGCCTACATTGTTTAAGTTAGCGGTGGCGTTAGGGCCACTTACTTAATGTTTCGTAGTATGGTGTTTGCTGTTCATCATCAATATGTTATTGGAATCAGAAGCTACCTCTCCTCTTTCCAAACTCTGCATGTCATAAACTCTTGGGATCGGACACTCTTGAAGTTTACTTTGCCTGTGGGCTTAGCTAATGAAGTCTAATTAGGCCCCGCCTCTCTCCCGTCCCGTTGCTGCACTCTGCATGCCGTGTTCATGTGCAGAGCAGACGTCGGACAGCAGAATAGCCTACCACTGCTGCACTTATGGAGGCGGCGATGCAGGTCCAATTAAAAAATGTTGACGTTGTCCATGTAAAACCATTTAATTCTCTGCATTTTGAAGGCTTGGCGCTATCAATATAGCCATGGTGGCCCACTTTGGCGGAGTCAATGTGGGGGAAACCCTGTAGATTTTATTTTGGACCAAACCAGACGAGTCAGGAATGATTCGCCAGGCAGGTGTAATCTGATTTGCCATATCTGGATTAACGTTTGTTCTCTCAGGTCCACACAGAGAACATCACAGCTATTGTTCTGTAGAGAAAAACAGACCTAAGTCATATTGTTTCAGCAGTGAGACTCAGAGCTTCATGTTCCTATCTCATGAAATAATCTCTCCTTTCTGCTCAGATCCCATGCTTTGTTGGGCCCCAAAGGATTATGGGAAACAATATGTGTTTCCTGTGTAGTGAACATACATCAGAGTGATATGATCTGATGTCAGTCTGAAGGTAAAATCCACCACAGATAAGCAGAGTGTGATAAACTGCAGCTCTTCTCTTTTCTCTGCTGGCTGTGTTTGCTTGTATCTCTGCAGGCCTGCATGTTAAACGGCAACATCTTCATGCAGCCTGCACGGTTTCAGAGAGATGTTCAGAGCAGCATCAACTTAGCTATCCCACAGGACGGCAAGAGGAAAGCCATAGACCAGCAGCTGCCTCCAAATCATCCATTACTGATTCACACAGATTAACTAAGCATGTGCAGGAACTACAGACCTTTCCCCTGAAGCAGACTTTGTGTCGCTGACTTTATTTCAAAGTTTAATTGGACAATCATTATTTCTACATTCCATCCTTTTCTCTTGGTTAAAACTTTAACAAATACATTCACCAACCACTTTATCAGCTCCACCCATTAAACTGCTTGTTAACACAAATATACAATCAGCCAATCACATGGCAGCAACTCAATATACACATTGTCAAGACAACCCTGTGTCATGGTTGTTGGTCTGAGTATTTTCTGGGATTTTCCCACACAACCATCTCTAGGATTTACAGAGAATGGTCTGAAGAAGAGAAAATATCCAGTGAGCAGCAGGTGTCTGGACCAAAATGTCTTGTTGATGTCAGAGGTCAGAGGAGAATGGGCAGACTGGTTGGAGATGATAGATAAGCAACAGGAAGTCAAATAAGCGCTGGTTCCAACCAAGCTATGCAGAATATCATCTCTGAACACACAACATGTCCAACCTTGAAGCAGATGGTCTACAGCAGCAGAAGACCACACTGGGTACCACTCCTGTCAGCTAAGAACAGGAAACTGAGGCTACAATTCACACAGACTCACCAGAACTGGA
>JBBBVU010000007.1:3635163-3650533 GCA_037177055.1 Atherinosoma microstoma | reverse complement strand
ATCTGCTTCAAGGTTGGACGTGTTGTGTGTTCAGAGATGCTATTCTGCATACCTTGGTTGGAACCAGTGCTTATTTAACTTCCTTTTTCCTTTCTATCATCTCCAACCAGTCTGCCCATTCTCCTCTGACCTCTGACATCAACAAGACGTTTTGGTCCAGACAACTGCTGCTCACTGGATATTTTCTCTTCTTCAGACCATTCTCTGTGAACCCTAGAGATGGTTGTGTGTGAAAATCCCAGTATATACTCAGACCAACAACCACATTCAAAGTCACTTAAATCTCCTTTGTTCTTCATTCTGATGCTCAGATTGAACTTCATCTAACCAACTTGACCATATCTACCTGACTAAATGCACTAAGATGCTGACATGTGATTGGCTGATTAGACAAATTTTGTTTACAAGCATCTGAGCAGGTGGACCAATGAGTGTAAAAATCTCTTCATGGAGTTAGTTTAGCACTGTCACCTTAATCACTCTCACCTTAATATTCAGTGTTAATATTAAGCTAAAGAGATCCTGTTTTGTCTGTTCTCAGTCTTTTCCTAAGGCAGATTTATTCCATGATGATTCCACCCTCAGCAGGTTTCTGTGCTGCTGTTTTCTCTCTTCTTCACTCAGAGTTTGACCACAGTTTTTAGCTGACAGTGCTGCTAACCTCCGGCAGTAAACATTGATGTGAGCCTTTTAGCAGAGGGAATATCACACTGAACCTCGTTGTCTTCTTACTGCGCCCATTTATCTCCAGCAGATTGTAAACTTTTTATTGCCGACTTCCAGAAGGAAAGACTTTACAAACCTGTAGACTTCTCTCAGCGTGCGTCGTAAAGAAAGCCAGCCCACACCGGCAGAGGCTGAGTGTGTAAAAGGATTACAGATAATGGAGCATAAAGATCAGAGCAGCTTATTTTCCAACACCCATAACTCACCCTAAAGTACATTTCATTACTCTGCCATCAAAAAGTAAATTAAGGGCCTATTTGTTCAGGAGGAGTATTTTGCTGAGAACTCTTGTGGCTGATTAATCACTTTCCACCATCTGACATTCCTCAGACACAGAAATTTGCTAAAATCAACATTGATTATCTGATACAACGGAAGAACAAAAGATCAGGCTAAAATTGGCTGTTAAACTGCATGTTCAGATGTTTAATTAATTAAAAAGAAACCTGAAATGCCATTTATTACCATTACCCCATTTTTCTTTTCTCTTAAAATACAGCTGGCTTTCAGTCAGCAGTTACTATCTGCCACTATACCTTATCAACTACTCCCATTTTTGTCCTTAAAAATAACCCTAAGCCCTGATTCATGGTGCAGCTGCGCTGAGCACCTTGTTTTTCTCCTGTTTTTGATAAAGCATATCTGAGAGATTTTCCATATGTGGATATAAGAGCTCATCAGACGGTGTCGACGCGGCAGCAGCCGCCATCTGACTCCCGGCGGCCGCATAGAAGCGAATATCTATCAGCCACCACCAGCAGCGCGCTGTAAATCAGCATGAGGCAGAAACATATTTCCTCCTGCTCTCAGCCGCCTGCGAGGGGCACGAGACGCAAACTTATAATGTATGAGTGTTTGTGTGGCGGAGATTTGAAAACAACTCCAAACTGTCAAATGACCCGCATCAGTAGAAAAAAAATGAAAACAAACGACGAGGTAAATAAGCTGAAAATATGAAATCCAGGGCTCATAGATCTTCAGCAGAGAGAGAGACGCTGCTCAGGTGTGACTTCCTGTGGATGACACGAATGAAAAATGATCCGATGGAGGGGTGGAGGGAGAGGAAGGAGAGCAGGAAAATTGGAAGGAGAAGTTTTGATGAAGAGGAGATCTTTATAAAGTACATTTGTTTCATTCAGTTAGCTGCTCTGACCTTTTACATCTTTCCCTTGATATCTAACAATGTTCTGATGTCAAAATGTGAAACGATAAGAAGCTGCAGCTGCTTTCAGGCTCGCTTCAGAGGGATGTGGTGAAGATGCACCTGAAGCTGCTGCTGGATCTCAGCTGCCTCTTCCCGATGAACAAATTCGTCAGGAAAATGTGGAACTTAAACATCAGTACTGATGTCTGACTCCTGCTGTTCATTTCTTCCCTCTGCCATTTTTAGCCTCCAGCTGTTCTAAAATGGTTCTGATGAGAATTCTCCAATTTCTGGATCAGTTCATATCAACGTTCAACATTATCAGCCCCTGCCTCCAGCCCAACAGACCACACACCCACTACCATCCCACAGCTTTGCTGTCACACCTCCACTCTGTCACCCTGGAGCTCAGTCATTGACCTTAACTCAGCCTCATCTCCACATCAGAACATGCTGAGTCCTCCTCTGCCTCCACCTCTAGCCTGTGTATCTCCTGCAGTCAGGTGAAGAAGCGACTGGAGAGACTGAACCGGACAAGGCTGCAGGTCCGGTGTCCACCCCAGGGTTCAGAAAACCTGCTCAGAACAACTATGTTGGACTCTTCAGCAACTTTTCAGCACCAGCCTGAGTCAGAAAGAGTCCCTGTGCTGTGAAAAACATTCTGTGTGGTGGCCCAGAAGTGTTACAGCAATACTACAGCCGTAACATGATTACAATAAGTCACAAGACAACACAATTAGCCACAACACAATAAGCTACAACACAACAATTCAATTCAATTCAGCTTTATTTGTATAGCGCCAATTCACGACAGTGTCACCTCAGGGCGCTTCCCAGACAATCAGTTTGAGCCAATCTGATTTGAACAATTAGTCTTTTTTTAATATGTATTTATATGTATTATGTTACATCGTATGTTCTTTTTCTTGTTTTTTCTTTTATGTGTTCTTTTTCTTTCTTTCATATTCATATTCGAAAATAAAACTTCAAACTGAACTCAAAGTCCTGCAGTCCTAGTGATGTGTCATGCGCAAAAGGGCCAGCTCTGAGAGCTGATGCTTTGTAGTGAATCAGAAGAGCCAGCTCCCAGGTTTTTTTTCCTTTTGCTGCTTCGCTCTTGGCAATCAGCCCCAGCTCTGCCCATTTTAGTGCTTTGTTTTGATTGCCCTGCATGGCCATGCTTGTGGCAGGCAAAGGACTCAGTCTTTTTAAGCCTATGTGGCAGGGTGAAGGAGGGCCTGGGCAGGGACTGAACCCACAACATCCTGGGTGAAAGTCATGCACACTGACCAGTCAGCCAAAGGGATATTCCTGTGGCCATGTAGCCAGGGAACATGATCAATCGGAGGCACAGTGTCACACCTGTAAGGTGATGGAGGGGAGACTGTGTATTGTAGCGACATCTGTTCCTTCTGAGGGAATCTTCTCAAAAACAGGACAGATACTAAGAGAGTGGAGAAACCGAATCAGCCCATCCAAGCTTAGGCATCTTATTTTTCTGAATGCCAACCTGCACTGAGGTTGCTGTTTTCTTGGTTCTCGTTCTGTTTGCTGTTTTTGGTTTATTTGAGCAATGAATGAATTTTATTGAAATATTAAACAAAAGTAAGTAACAGAATAAATGTACAAAAGGAGACAATTATAAAGCTTCTCATAAAAACGCTGAACACAAAAGGGTTTTCAAAACACAAACCATAAATTTTTCAGAAGGGTAAAATATGGGGCTATAGAAGATCCCAAATTAAAATCCGTTCGGGAGCCGGAAGAGCCGGCTCTTCTTTGGGAGCTGAGGCAAAAGAGCCGGCTCTCTGAAAAGAGCCGGACATCCCATCACTAATTGGCTCACCTTGATAAGCAAGTGAACACCTTTTAGTACCCGTTACAGTTTGCATATTGTAATGGACATGGGGTTGAAGTCATCGATCTGCTTCAGAGAGCCCACTACCAATCAGGCAGCACTTTGAGGATTATGTTCTTTGATTATTCCCATGCCTCTAACACAATTAAACGGCTCATATGTGAGAAACTCCCCAACCACCTGGATATATGTCTACCTAACAGGCCACAGTCTGTGAGACTTAAAGAAAACAACCGATTATGTTCAGTCAGAGGCTTCTTCAAGTAGAAAGGTACAGGAAATCATTCCTGCCAGCAGCCTTCACCCTTTGGAACAAGACACTGACAGTCAAGTAATTATTATTTCCTTTTATTTTCCTTCTTTTTTTAAAACTAATTACAATATTTTTCATTTATACATTAACAACATTTTACCAAAACATCCACAGAGAAGCAGGAGGTTTGATCCACCCCACTGGTTATGTTGAGTTTGTCTTGAATCTTTGAAACAATCCAGGTGAGCTAACTGAGAACGGCAGTTTCACCATCTGCCTATTGTAAGTTAGTTCAGTATAATTACGCCCTGTTTTCCTGTCCTCTGGGCCAGACCGTCAGATCATCGTGATGTTTTGATCGCTGTCAGTCATTTGAAAGAGAAAAATAATAATCAGAGAATTTTTCTGTTTTGTTTTGTTTTTTATTTCAGCTGCAGTTTTAATCCCTGTTGTAAAAAATAAATGAAAAGTTTAGAAAGAAGCGGTGGTGTTTTTTAGGGGCAAAAAGTAGAGCTTCCTGCAGCTTTCCAACAGGCAGATTTTTCCATGAAGCAGAGACTGACCACGCTGCTGCTTCAGCTGTCAGTTAGCTTTAATAATTACTGTACAACTGTGAATGTTTCCTGCAGCATGTGAAGCGTTTCTCTGCAGGCAGTTAAAAGGTGATTACTGAGGATGTTCATGCTCTGTCAGCCAGAAAAGTCTGCAAAATGTCCAGCAAACACTTTTTTTAAAAATGACATGTTTTTTTAAAACGAGGTGAGGCCTCTGAGTGATGATTCCTGTAGGGCCACTTTTCACCCAGTGATGGAGACAAAGCAGCTGAATCAGCGAGGAGAAATTAAAGAGGGAAAAGGACTTCAGCTGTAGTAGGCTATATCTGTTGAAACTCTTTTCACTTTATTTTTCTTGATTTTATAACTCAGACTGAGTTTTTGACATTTTAGGACTTTGTGTTGTTTTGTTATTGTTTTTAAATTGTACAGCACTTTGGTCAATGTCTATTGTTTTAAATGTGCTTATAAATAAACTTGAAATGACTTCTTGATGTTTGGTTGCAGATAAAATTGCTCTTCAGCACATGGTCAATGCCGTTTGGTGCATCCTCTTTAAAATGGCCGACAACTGTTACAACTCAATATAAAAACATTCATTAACAGTATGATTTACACCTGCAAGAAAAACTGTGAAAAAGCTGCTGTTGCAGGTGAACCCGTCCAACTTAGATTTGAAATAAACTAGCCTGTCATGGCTTTTTCTCCAAAGCACAGACATTTTGTGTCACAGATTATCTGAACAATAAAGTTTTTACTGACAGAAGAAAAGATATTCAATAAAATGGACTTCCTGTTGATGTTTTAGTATATCAGATCCCTCTCAGACCCCACCGCGACCCCCGTTCTGAGTGAACTTCCAGGAAAATTTCAGTGGAGAGGCTTGACTCTGGGGTTTCCAGCAGCATTGTCTCCGTTTTTATTCTCGTTAAACACGTGAGAGAAGATGAGCTCCTTTCTTTTCTTCTCTGCAGCACGTTGAAGTGGAATTACACCCTGCTGCTGCTTTTCTTCTGGGTCCTTTTATGGATCTCAGCTTCTGCTGCAGCAGGGTGGCAGATTATTAATCAGATTCATAAATAATAAAAGATGGCAGCGAGGCCTCTGGGCACCAGGGCCACTGCTTCATCCACAGCAAGGAGAAATGATAGAGGATAATGCAGAGAGAACAATATTAACACAAAGCCAGCTGGATTTATCCAAAGTCTGCTTACAGTCCACCTGAGGAGGACCGTCTTAATAAAACCTGAGCTGGTTAATATTCTGTCTGCAGCTCAGGACGCCAGGAGGAATTAGTTTAAGGCTAATCTCTCTCATTCACTGTGTTTAACGGTCCTGCTCACCTGCAGCCTGAGAGAATGAAGGCAGTTTTAAGTTTCACATGTAACCTCTGCAGTACTGAGATATTCTGAGGAGTTAAAACCTTTAAAGGCTGAAGTTATGGATGAAGAACTCCTCCATTAACTGGTGTCATGCTATTAGGCTGCAGAAAGCAAACCAGAACTTCTCTGAAGAAAGTGTCCGGAACTAATAAAAGTTATTGTTCCATTTAGGAAAAAAATAGATAATTTCAGCTATAATAAAGCCTGTTTCTGAGCTCATTTTACTCATTACAGACTCACATTTTAAAAGAAAAGCTGTGAGCATCCATTTGGTTGAAAATATTTTAATCGAGTTACTGCCTGCAAGCATCAGGTAAAACTTCAGACTTGTTTCGTTCTGACCTTTCAGTGATTATCCTGAGTCCTACAGGACCTTTACTGTCTGATCATTTCTGATCAGAAATTAAAAGGGTCTATGGGGGTGGCTACAACAGAATATTCCACTGAGGAAGAGAGCACTGTTGCCAGATCTTGCGAGAGAAACAAGCGACCAGCTGTGAGGATGACTTGGCTCCTCAAATGAAGCACACACACATACACACACATATTTATATATATATATATATATATGTTTATTTTACTGCTGTTCATTTATTTATTTTGTACCTTCATCCAGTTAAGAGAGACAGTCACTAGGGATTAGAGTTTATGTTTGAGAAGATTGGGGGGGGGGGGTTGAATTTGCATTTTTGTGTGTATGTGATTATGTATGAAATGATAAAGATGTTGGTTCTTTTATATTGTTGTTATATTTCATGTGTGAAGGCATTTTTAATTTTCTTTTATGTATAAAGTGTTTTCAATATGTAAAGCACTTTGGCACTTTGGCCTGAAAGGTGCTTTATAAATAAAATTAGAAAAATACTAGAATGTATATATATATATACATACAAGTATTAGGGGTGTACAAAATCACGGTACGGTATGTACCTTGGTTTTAAGGTCACGGCTTGTTCTAGGGAACAAAAACAAAAAAGAAAACTACTTGGACTAAATTGTCCAAAAAAATATGGCATAAACAGAGAAATGCCCCCTTTATTTTAACACACCTGAATCAAATGAATGGCACGTTAACAGGCCTCTGCAGAGCTGAATGACACGCGCGTTTGAATCAGACACATTTTCGGATAAAGTCTGTAATCAAAGTAAAAACCCTTCAACCATTTTAATTTATAGTATTTTCTATCGTTAAAAACAAAAGTTGTCAGAAAGTATAATATAAGGAAGTCCTTTTTGAAATACAGCTTTTTAAAATAGAAAAAAATGTAAACGCCGAAGGAAATAAAAATGGTCTTGTTGCTTTCTGTAGTGATTCTGTGGTTCGAGTACAGTTCATCTACAACGAGTTTTCAGTGAGCGCGTCCTTCCATCCACATGTGGAGGGGGTGACACAAGTCTGGCAGACTTCTTCCGTCTTATCCATATGTTTTTGGCCATTTATATCCTTCACTGGGAAGCCAAAGTGCTCCCAAACAGGACATTTTAACCACTGAAGAGGGTCTGCTGCTGAGTGTGTCCTGTCCCATTCTGTTCCCCAGTTTGGACTTGACCAGGCTCATTTGTGAAAACACTTGTTTCACGTCAGCATTGCTAAAAGGCATTGCAAACAACAACAGAGCAAAGAGGACAAGCTCTCTGAAAACCTGGTCTACATGCTGTCCTTATGATTTAGCATTTCAACCCAAAATGCCCCTGCCTCAGTGTCCCCCTTGTTTGGCCAAGGGTGGTATGTTACAGCCTGATACTGTGAGCTGCAAGATCACCTGAGTAAAGTTTCAGAAGTGATCTGAGCTGTTGTTTTACTTGTGACAGAATGACAGTTGGACTGAACGTAGGCATAGAGCTACATAGCTGGATGTTAGCTGGAAGTCTTATTGCCTCCACCAAGAAGTCACTGCACCTGCTCTTCATATTTCTCTCAGCTTCACTCTCAAATGTTGCCTCCTCACGTGTGATTGTGAAGGTGAGCCCATACTAAATGGCATCCGCAGGCAACAAAAAAGCTTGTTCTGTTAAGTTGATGGTAAGCAGTTGTTCGTCTGATGCAGGGATTTGTCAGGCTTCACCACTCAGATGATGAGGGAGAGAAAGAAAAGATGGAGACATTCCAGCATTTTAAATGGATTGCCCCTGTCCTGTGATCACAGTTCATCTGGTGCTGAGGAAGCTCAGTTACAGCACTGGCCAGCGACTTGTGGTGCCACATGGGGTTGAAATGTAAGGAACCAGCAAGTGTCATGTGGGCAACATCTGGTGGTTAGGTGGCAACTACAGTCACGTAGTGTCAACGCTGTAAGTCATGGCCAAACATGGACCAAACTATAAATGTGGATCACATTTGGGCCAAACGTTTTTTCTTTTTTTTTTGTCATCTGGGCTGCATCTAGTTTAAATTTTAAAGATGTTTGTATTAGTTTAGTTTGACCGGGAACATTTTTGCAGCCCTTTGCAGATGTTGGAAACACTGCACGGAATCACTTGAGTTGCTTTTATGTTTGATTGAAAGATATAAATGTTTAAGAACACTAAAAGCATCTCAGCTGGGTTCAGGTTTGTGTTTTTGGATCTTCTATAAATTCTGGACTCATCAGACCTAAGTCCAGTTGTTTCTGCAGGTCTGAAGTCAGTCCTCGTGTTTATCTCCCCTTTTGTGGTCTTCCTCAGTGGTGGTTTTCATTGCTTCAGTGGTCTGCAGGTTTATTGAAGAAGTTCACAATCAGACTGATTCATGTGTCTTCAACCTTCATCCAGTAGCTACTTTAAGTGGATGGCAAACTTGGAACAAATGCCACCTCTGAGGTCACGGTGACTTATCAGCCTTTGGCCTCTGACCCACAGCAGCTGAACATGGACGATTAAATGAGCGGACACTATGGAGCTGAAACTTGGTGGGCCCTGCAGTAAATGGTAATGAGAGGTGATCTTTCCACCCAGACGTGATAACCCCAGCGTTAATCCTGGCTCTCCGCCTTCTCCCTGCCCTCCTGTTCAACACTTTCATTAGAGTTTAATCACCACCCCAAAAGGAGGAAGAAAGCAAACTGAACTAAAATCGCAAGTCTGCATTTTATTCCTCAAATATTCAGGTTTTTACTGAAAGCTCTTTAATTCTCTGTGAAACAGGTCAACGCCTGTCAAAATAATCCGAAGCAATCATCAGATGATAAAAAAAATGGTTCCGAGCCTAAAGGTTTAAAAAGAAAAGTTTCTGTCAGAGAAATCAGTAGCTGTGTTTACATGGAGCACTTCTGTGCCGCTCAAACGTCCAATCAGAATAAAAATGTGTCGTATAAACACCTCAGCTGATCGGATCGGAAAGAATTTCCGATCCAATAGAGAGGGGTGGTTTAAACCTCTTCACGATCAGATCAGCAGGAAAAAATAACCATGTAAACGCTCAATCCGATCAGTTCCGGGTGGATGTTGTTTCTGCGCATGCTTGAACCTCGTGGGGGTTACGTCACCTAACGAGTTTCAGGGAAGACTTGAACAATAGCAGCAACAGAACAGGACTGTGGTGGATACTTTTTGTTGAAAACTGAAAGAGTTTCAGGATTATTGAGCTTTTTGAGGGTCAAAAGTTTCAAAATAAAAAAAGAAAATCTCTTTTACCAATTTAGTAGCACTGCACATGTCCAAAAAGGGTAAGAATGTATTGAATCTGTCAATCATATAAATACACAACGGGTTGGATCTTTTTATCCAGCATCCATGTAAACGTATCAGCTGGAATCTCTGATCTGATTGATTTCAATCGGATGGGTGAAAAATGTGTCCATGTAAACGTAGCTAATGTTGGAGGAATCTGAAGGTGCTGTGGGTGTCTGGAAGAATGAGCAGGATCTATCAGAACCTGGATGTAGGGATGGGCGTATCAGTACTTCGATATCAGCCAGTCAAAATATCGCATTTGATACATTTTGAATATCGAGATTCCACTCTGCTGATACTAAAATAATAAATGACAAAACCTATAGCTTACCCGTACACACAATACAAAATCTATCAATCATTCATTCACACACAGTGCCATTTACAAATGATTACAATTTCCCACACATATATCTCATTAAGTTCACATCTGTCCTCTCTTTTCATTTTAAGAAAAGTCCTTCTCTTTGTCTTCTCTCACCACCTTCTCTCCTTCCTTCCCATCTGAATCTGCTCCTTCCTCTCATTTACATATCGACTTGCTTCATTTACCTCACTGTAAAACGAACATTCGTCTCATCCCGACACGCCGCTCCATCAGAGTCCAGCTCAGGTGCAGCGTACGGCACACTCTTTATGCCTGTTTGCATCATTGTACTGAACGATGTTACACGGATGTTACATCACGAACACGGAGGCTGGCAAGCGACTCGTCCAGACAGAAGACATGCCGAGACAGAGGAGGAGATGAGTGGAGATAATTATTGAAGGATGCTGTGAGATAAAAACCATGAGAGCTGAACTAATGTCTGACATTAAGATGCATGGCAGCAAGTCGGCTGTGAAAAATGTCAACATGCGCTTGTTATTTATTTCACATTTCTCTCCTTTCCCTGTTTATTCTTGTAGGATTTCTGTTAAAATCAACTTTGTAACCCATTTTTCTGCCACCCGAACCAAGTCCCCCCTCAGCTGAAACGGGCCGGTCACATTGGCGCTGCAGAGATCTCACGGGACGTTTGTTCACGTTGATTTTTAAATGATGACACAAAGATTCATTCAGATGCAACAAGCTTCATGAAAGGCATCGCCCTCCGTCCCACCACTCTGTTTGTGTAAGACTCTTCTTCTGTGGTTTGTTTGTTTAGATTCTGTTTGCATCTTTCTGGTTTGTCTTTTTCTAGGGTTGTGCATCTTGCAGTTTTCCTTTTATGTGTCTCTTGTAGTTTCTTTTTATTTCTTTTTGTTTTTGTTCATTTCTTTTGGTGGTTTATGACAGTTTGTCACTTTGCAAGATTTGTGCATCTTGCAACACTTTTTTGGACTTGGACTATGGAAATAATTTTTAATGTGAGGGCACTTTTTGTCTGTTTATGATCATTTTATACTTCTTTTTACTTTCTTTTACATTCTACGACTTTGTGAGCATTATTACAAAGACAATCGGTTCAGTTTTGCTTTATGAAGTCCAAAAATTGTGTGCGCAGCAGCCAACATCCAAAGAAGAGCCCTGGAATTTCAGACTGTGGTAACACGACCATATGGAGTGAAAGCTGCTGTGGCCCCTTTAGGAAGAGAATGAGTGTTTTCAGACCGCTGTAACCTATGTGAAAAGCTGAGTCAGACTTTTGAATGCAGAACCAGTGAAATTATTTAATTCCCATAATCCTTCAGGTATAGCGACTGCTGCCGGGTTTATTTTAGTAGGGAATATTCAGAGGAAAGACTTATCTGGAATTTCAACTTCGAACCTTTCATGTCGATCATGTGAAAATATTCATCTCAGTCTGATATACATTGTATTTCCATACACTGCAGATCAGCAAGCCAACAGAAGAAAAAGCAATCTGCATTTTTTTTCTGGTTTTCCCAAATCCGACTCCAGCCAGCTCAAATAACCAATGATACGTCTTGGTTTAATGAATTGATTTAGTCTAAGGAACGTTTAACATCCCTACACCGGCTTTCTGGGAGCCAAAGAATTCATTTTCAGATGTTGCTGCTGGTGTTCAAGAATGGTTCTGGTCCAAAACATATCTGATCTGCTAACCTTAATGAGCCTCCGAGACCTCTGTGATCTTCTGTGTGCACTTTGCTTTCCATCCTGAAAGTTTGAATGAAACATTCTGTTTTTCAGGTCCTAATACCTGGAACAAACAACCAGAGAATCTCGAGTCTGCTTCAATACTTAGTTCTGGTAAATTGGCTCTGAAAACTTTTTTGTCTTTGCTTTTGATTTAGATCTTCGCCTGTCTGACTGTTTCTTTTCATCACGTACAACGTATGCTGTATAAACAAATCAGCCTTTTCTGTCCAATAAGACTTTATGTTTCTGAACTAAAACATCATCACAGAGGATTTGTGGACGTGGACTACCTAAGGGCAGTGGATTGTGGATTGTTCGCTAGCAGGAAAAGTTTCTGTATTTTCAGGAACACAAGCGTGTCAAGAAATCATTTCAATCCTGTGGATATCCGAGCTGGGCCTTTATCAACTCAGCAAAGAAATATGGGAAAAACACAGCACCAAACAAGGAAGAGAAGAAGAACAGGTGCAAGAACAATGTCATTCTACATGCGAAGTGTCTGGAAAAACTTGGAAGGATCTTCTCCATACAAAACATTCCTGTTCATTTCAAACTTAACAACACACCCAGGCGGACACTGGTCTACCTGAAAGATTAAACACCCAAACACAAGATGAGCAGAGCAGCAGTCCACCTGCATCTCAAGGACAAGGGACACTTTTCTGAGGACAGTAATGTCCACAAAAGAGTGTCCCTTGTCCTTGAGATGCAAGTGGACACTCTTTTGAGGACAGTAATGTGCACATTTTGGACAGGGAAGACGGATGTTTTGAGACCGGAGTGAAAGAAGCATTGAACAGAGGAGGTGTCCTCGGATTTCATCTGTCCAACACCTGGTGCAGCCCTGACTCTCCTTGCTAGGTTGTTTAGAAACCATTCACACCTCGAGTCATGTGACCAAAACACACGGCATGTCGGTCAGGTATGTAAACAACTCACACAACGTTCCTAACGACCCACGAAGAAGAGTTTTGGATGAGAGGAGGAAAATTTTTAAGAAACAAAAAGAAGTCCAGTCGTCTTCTGCTTAACCCTTTATAGGAAGCCTTTCTTTTGTAGATCTGGACGTCTGTTTGGGGTCGTTGTCATTATGAGAGGTGATGTACCTCTTCAGTTTCACCTTTCTAACAGACACCTGAAGGTTTTGAGCTAAAAATAACTAGAATCTGGAGAAGTCCAGAATTCCCTCCATCTTGATTAAAGCCTCAGCTCCAGCTGATTAAAGCAACCCCGCAGCATGATACTGCCACCACCATGCCTCACTGTGGATATGGTGAACTACTACAATTAGGGTTTTTTTCCCATTTAGTTTGTTTTTCAGTTGAATAGTTTAGGTTATTAAAGGTGGGAAAAGTTTGGATATGATCTATTATGTTTTCATTTTTTTAACATAAAAACCTGGAATTTTAACAGGGATGTGATTTGAATAATTCTTATATCCACTGTAGATTCATAATTATAGAATAGAAGCATCTACACTGGGCTTTATAAATATGGAGATAATAAATGTGTGTGCACATTCCTACCTTTTTGCCTGCACACAGTTTTATGAGTCTGGCCCCAGGTGTCATTTCTTTCCTCTTACTTTCCTTTTACCGGCTTTTCGTCACCTCCTTTTACTGAGAGTGAAAATGAAATAATTAAAACAGATGGCAGTCTCTTTGTTCACCTCGACGTGTCTCGCTGCTTCTTCCTCAAACTGCCATTCGCTGCCTCGCCCTTTTTCCCACCTTTGTTTAATTTCTTCTGTAAGCACATGAAGATTAATTGGGCCTCTATTTTAACTTTTCCTGGCACCTTTCCTCTCTCCCTCTCTCAGGAATGCCTCTCATCATCTTTTCATTAGAGCTATCTCTGCCCTTATACATTATTCAGCTTGAGTCTCTGTGCAGAGCTTGTCCTTTATTAGACTGTCGCCAGAGCGCATTCTACAAACTCATTAAAAAACTATTAAAGGCTGATGATTTCCTCTGAAAAAGCAGAGCAGCTTCAGGTTTGCTTTTCTGGCTGATCTTTGACAAGATCCCCACGATGAGCAACATCTGCACTTCGGCTCAGACTCGCTCTTTCCTTTAACCTTTAGAATTGCATTTTAATCCAGGTCTGATCTGTGAAAACAGACACCCTCAGAACTCGTAGCTCATATTTACTGCAGACCAGCAGCCTTTTCATTGCGGCTTATCAAAATGTGTCTGCCGTCAGCTTTTGTTTCCAAATATGTTTTTCTTCCTACACGGAAATGTTCAGATCTTGTCATATGAGCCTCTAAAAGCCTTCAGCCAGAGCAGGGAAAGTTTAACTGTGATGTAAAAAAAAAAAAGGACGAACTTTTGGGTTTGAAAACTTGAGCTTGCAGGAACCTGCAGGATGTTTTTTTTTTTTTTTTCATTTCATCTGCAACATATTTCAACATTTACTGGAGTGGAGTTGCATCAGTCAGTCAGTCATGGACATAAAAAGATCATCTTCCTCCCAAACAACAATTCCATGGATGGCATAGTGTAAATCCTGGGAATTACAATTTATAGTAATTTAAAGAATAATTGACCCGCAGTGGTTGTGGGAAAGCTCTGTTCTCTTTGAAGCCCTCCAGCTCAGAAAGACTTTACTGTAAAGACATCATTAAGTCTAAACTGTCACAGGAAGTTGGACTCTCACTGAATCAATCTGTATTTAAAAAACTCAATTTCCATTTCCATGTTATGTTGTTTTGATTATTTGACTTCATGTTGATTCAGTACAATGTTTAGAATTTCTTTTGCTTAAAACACCCTTCAGTTTCTCCTCTACACCAATTCCAAAAAAGTTGGAAAAGTCGTCATGCCGTGTAAAATGTAAACAGAAACAGAATTCAATTACAAATTTCCTCATCCCATACTTGATTCCCAATAAAACATAAACATCACATCAGATGTTGAAACTGAGGCATTTAACCATTTCATGGAAAATATGAGCTCATTTTGAGTTTGATGGCGGCAACTATAGTGTAACAGAACTGTTAATTAGGACTTGTGTGCACACCCGTGCATATTCACCTAAAGTTGGGCATAAATTAAAAGAATTGCAAAGTTTCGTCTGAGTAAAATAACACACAAAATGTTTATTTTGTATTTTGTCTGTGAGAAACGAATTAAAAAGTTACAACTTCAAACATTACAAATGTTTAATGTAAATAATGATTATGCTTTTTTCATTAAGAATTTATGAATCGACAGCTGTGAAACAACTGTCACAAATCCGTCATGGGGTCAGAGACATTATTCGTTAAGTGGAAGATAAATAGATTTCGTGCATACGTCTGAAGTCCGTTCAACTCGATGGCACCAAGACGGCTGCCCCAGGGAAAAGATGGACAAATGCTGAAACACTGAAGAAGACTTTGAAGATCCCACCATCTACAGGGTATAATATCATCAAAAGATTCAGAGAATCAGGAGGAATCTCTGTGTGCATGGGACAAGGTCGAAGGTCAAAACTGGATGCTGGTGATGTTGGGCTGGGGTCATCAGGCACCACTGCATTAAAACCAGACAGGATTCTCTACTGGAAATCACTGCATGGACTCAGGAAGACTTCCAGAAATCACTGTCTGTGAACAAAGTTCACCCTGAAATCCACACATGCAGGTTAAACTCTATCATGCAGAGAAGAAGCCAGATGTGAACAGGATCTAGAAACACTGCCGTCTTCTCTGGACCAAAGCTCATTTAAAATGC
>JBBBVU010000007.1:3582518-3600882 GCA_037177055.1 Atherinosoma microstoma | reverse complement strand
AAATAAAACATGACAAGCCAGAACAAGAAACCAGACATGACAGACAACACTCAACAGATTTGCCGAGACATGACAAATGGTCAAATATCCCAGTTTCCAAATCTGTTCAATGGGGGATAAAATATGGGAATATGAAATCATTGCCTTCTGTTTGTATTAACATTTTACACAGCATCCTTTTTTTGGAGTTGGGGTTGTGGGCTAGTTTTTATTCATTTATTTTTATCATGGAAGAATGGGGGAGGAAAAATAGCAGTTTTTAACCTTTTAGATGATACTTTAGCTTTAAGTGCTAAATGGAAGTCTTCAGCTGATGATATAAAAGATGTAACGCACAATGCTGAGGGATGTGTGTGTGCTTGGATCCTCCTTCAGATAGCAGTCAGTCTGCTGTATGAACTTCTTCATGTCAATATTTGCTTTTTGTTGTTTTTCTAAATTTATTATTAGTTTACCTTTGACAAGAATTTATCTTGCATTATATTTTACTTTTGTTCATTATCCAGTGTGTACACTTTCTCTATTACACAAAATGAAACCAGCTCTTCTTCAAGCTAGTAAAAAGCAAAGGTATGGGCTATTTGGGCCCTGGACAGTTTCTGAAGTAACCCTGGCCATATCCCCAGCACAAAAATTCAATTTGGCTATTGCAGGAGAAGCTGTAAAACCGTAACAGAGGATTTAGAGTGAAATACATGGCATGAGGAATTCGTTAAGAAATACAGTTATCTTGCAGTCTGGCAGGGGAGATATGGATGTGGCAGAACTGATGAGGTTCTTGGTCATTATCTTCTAGGTGATAGCTTGGTATATTGCATTCATTTTTCCCCAAAAAACCTCTTATCACTGTGATTTCTTTAAGGGGGATATTTTCCCCATCAATTCTGTACTTTAAAGGAAGCTCTTCCTAATCATTTTGCTATGAGATGAAGATTCAGTGATGGTGGGAAGATGGTTAGTTACAGGGCAACGAAAGCACAATATGTGGCAGCAGAATAGCACTCTACACCAACAGATAAATTACTTTTTGATTAAATTGTGAGTAAAAAAAAAAATATTTTCTCTGCATTGATGCTTTGTGAGGTCTGGGGGTAGCATCCGTGTCACACTAGTCAATAGGAGACATCCATGTGGATGTTTGCAGCTGAACCGCACAGTGCAAATCCTTCTGGTTCAGTGCTATCTGCCCTGGCACAAATGAGAGTCAAAAGCATCGGCAGAGCATTGGCATGCTGCTTCCTGTGCCAGCGATTCAGGCCTTGGAATGAGAAACATCATGAATAAACAAACATACCCTGTGATGACCTATTTACACAGATTCAAGAGCAACCACTGCTAATTCACTGACCTGACAGGGAGTACATTTACAGTAACTACACTTCTGAATTAAACACAATTAGTCTTGCATGTCTATTCGGGATCAAAGACACCATCCCTATGACAGGAACAGCTATTAACACTGTATGAAGTGTTAGTGTTGCTCTGTAGTTCAACAGCCTGGAAACTTGGAGCCTCCAGAGATGCGTACACCTGCTCTGCAGGGACCTGGGAGCAGTAAGGCAAATCTCTGGAGTCGGAATATAAAGCTGCACTTTGTTTACACATCATATGGAATATCTGCAGCATTCAAGTGTGCTAGACTGTGTTTGCCTCACAGCAGGTGTGTATGCCATGCTGAGTGGTTCTCTCAGCAAATGCAGCAGCAAGCTAACGCTACATTAACTGTTCTTGACAGCTTAAGGTTGTTCTCAGTTGGATTTTTTAAATGTTTCGATCGTATGATGCAATATTAAGATTAGCCTGTATACTTATTCTGAGAAAATGCTGTTAATTGATTCTATAGGAAACAAAATGGAAAGATTGTCTTTACCTTAATGCCTGGAAATGAGTGAAGTCTACAGTATAAACACAATTAATTATATAATAATGTAACTAATATGTAATAACACTGACACTGTTTGATGTTAACAGCTGTTAAAAATTAAGTCTTTTTTTGTATTTTCTTAATTGACAATTAATATCTACCCCTTATTTAGCTTGCAAAAGTCAATAAAAAATTTAATTGAATTTAGTTAGCAAGAAATATTTTGGCCACATGCCAACTTAAATGTGCACCATATAACAAAACCAAAGGTCAAGGATGGAAAAATGTTATATATCTTTAAAAACAGTGTTTATATTGGCATCTAATCACTTTAATAAAACAGATTTTATGTTTATTTTCTCTTCGAATTAGACATATATATCTACTTGCTGTGAGTCTACATACATGGCAACTTCCATATTTGTGCTCCCATTTTTACTACGGTGTCTCTGAATGGACAAACAAGTGAGTACCCTCTGAACTTTAAAACTGCACTATCAGGTACTTGACCACCGTTTGAGATAAGTAACGCCTTAAAAATGCATTACATGACTTCCTGACCTTAAAACTCTACATTCTGGACTTGTTTGATGACACAGTGACATCTACATTTGAATTGGTTTTCCAATCAACTATATTTATGAAATATTACTGAAAATATCTATTAAAAGCAATTTTCTTTCTCACGTAACTGATGGGTAATTGCAAGATCCATCCATCCATTTTCTGCCATTTATCCAAGGTAGGGTCATGGGGGCCCAGACTGCCCTCTTCTCTGCCACTTCTTCAAGCTTCCCCGAAAGAATCCTGAGCTGTTTCCAGGCCAGCTGAGAGAATAGTTCCTCCAACATGTTCTTGGTCTTCCCCGTTGCCTCTTCCAGGTGCGATGTGCCTGGAAAACCTCCCCAGGAGGCATCCTAAGCAGATGCCCGAGCCACCTCATCTGGCTCCTCTCAATGTGTGGGATCAACAGTTCCACTCTGAGCTCTTTCCAGAAGACTGAGCTTCTCACTTTCTCTCCCAGGGCCAAAACACCCTGTGGAGGAAACTGCTTGTATTTGCAATCACATTCTTTAGCCACTACTCAAACCTTGTGACTATAGGTGAGGGAAAGAACATAGATCGGTTGATCAAGAGCTTTGCTTTTAGGCTCAGCTCCTTCTCTTCCATGACAGACCAATGCAGTCTGCGTAACTGCAACCATCCAGTTTATCATACCAAACCTAAACATGAAACAGGCAATGTTCAGAGGGACACATCATAAATCAACCTTTGGCAAATTCACGGTGTTGTCCCAGTCACCTGAACCTGTTAGTTTTAGTAACAACGACGGACTGGAGGACATTTCTATCTACTCCATTGTGAGATCCACTTTTAACCAAATTAACATGATGTGCATCATTTGTAATATGAGTAACATAACCACCAGTATATGCATGCACTTCAAACTCACTCATCCTAAACTCTTCACCACTGGTCCAATCATCCACCAGTCACTAGTCACAGTCATTGCCACAACTAATTAGCACCAAACGCCACCTTTTTCAAGGTGAAAAACAAACAGTTGAACAAGGCAAAAATATGGGAAAGTCAGTAAATTGCAGACAGAGAGAAACCACTATGGGACAGTTCTGTGCTTTTGTACTCACTTTTCAATTCTTGCTCTTCTGTGCATGATAACAGCCTAAATTCAATTGAATGTTTCAGTAATCCTTACCAGCACACTCACTTTCAGGCCATCTTAAATGCATTTGATGTTGTACTGTGAAACCTTTTGACAAGTTGTAGCAAAAAAAGCACCAGTGTTGACATCCAGGGAGGATTTTATTCCATTTCAGCTTGGTGCCACATGAATTAATGCAGCTGTTGTGGCTTTGTGGGTGAAACTAGCCTCACACTTTTTACTTCGACAATGTAACAAACAACCAGAATTTACGTCATTAGTTTGATTGGCTGCCCTTCCTCTACTCCCTCTGTGACAGCAACTGCAGTTTAAAAAGACTTATTATCTTTTTCCTGGTTTTTAGAGGCCTTTTAATTCTCCCCACCGCTCAGCTCCAGACAAGAGCTCATTATTTAAAGTAGTGAAAACACCTGCAGGATTTAAAATAAGCATATTAATGTGTTTGTTTAGACAGATTTTAGCAGCTATAACTTCACATCTCTTGTGCTACTATGTTTTATATGCTAATTATAGCCCGAAGCAAATTATTAATATCATGAAATAATATTACCATATTTTATCAGAGTGTAAAAGATATTATTCAAACATTCATATCTCTTTAATTGATTTCCATTTAGTTTTAATACCAACATTAAATGTACGTAATTTGTAAGATCAAATTATATGAAGATCTGAAGGGGCAGATTTGGCAGCCAGCAAATCAGGGAAATTATATTTTTTATTTGAGATGCAATAACAATTTCTGTTTTATGGTGTTACTGTGATCTTTACTTCTAATCTGTAATGTGTAAAACAAGGAGGAACAATGAGTGAAACATAAGCAAGTACAGTCACTTCTAACCATCAGTGGCTGGGACAGGGAGGGCTCTAAATCAACCCCCTGCCAACCCACCAAATGTGGATTCAAATTCAATCTGGCCAGTAAAAAAAATACTTACTAGCCACTTTGGGGAATGGTGAATTAGTGAGGCACTTTTGAAGTGCTGATTCTGGTCAGGGAGAGGCAAATTTTCAGCAGCTTCTGCTCAGCCGGCTGACTTTATTTTGATCAGCACATGAAACAGCCAATCACATGAGAAGTCTAGGATCATATGTCTATATAAAACAAAGACAGGGTACAGATCAGTGACTGTAAAAAATATGGACAAACCATCCGCCACATGACCCGTAGGTTTCTAAAGAGATGAAAAGAAGCTCATTGGGAGGTTCCTACCTTCAGCATCTTGGCAGTGTCACGAGTCTCATCACTCCCGGAAAATACAAAAATGGGCGACAAGGTGATGCTGAGAAGGGGCTGTGAGCGTGGGGAGGGATGATTGACACCCATCAAACTCTGAGCTGCCTGTAGCTATGAGCTAACAAAGCTAAACCGGAGCTAACGGGAGCTAACCTGCTAACGGAGGTAGGCAGGCTAAAGCTAAGGCACGCTGATAGCTTTAGGCTAAAAACTAAAGCTATCCTCTGCCTCATTTTGCCGAATATCTGGCACCTGTCAAACAAAAGGATGTGCCCTTAATTTTGAAGAATTTCAAGATTAAATAACATGTAAATGGATTAGTAATAAATAGATTCACTCGCCCCACAGGTGTCACGAAGGTAAACTTGACCTAATAAACCTAAAATGTTTTTTTGAACCAGGCTGTAAACATGTTTATTTCTGCTGTGAAGTTGGCCTTTTTAACATGGGAGTCTATGGGGATTTGGTCTGTTTTGGAGCCAGCACCTAGTGGAGGAGGGAGGAAACTGCAATTCTTGGCACTTCCGCATAGGCTTCTCATTTCTAAGCCGTAGGTTGCCACTTGGTTACCACGCTTCCTGCACAGATTCACTTGATCTTTTCTTGACAATCTGCAGGCTAAACTCAGAAGTGTCGCCCATATTTCTGTAGGCAGTCACAAACAGTTTGTGGCTTCACCACCCAGACAAGCACAACAGAGGACAGAGAAAAGTGGCTTGATTTGACTTAAAGGGAATCATTTGGACTTTTAGGGTAAGTGATGAGACTTGCCTGTTTGCCATTTAAATATTTGTTTGGATTTCTCACCATAAAAGATCCGCAGGGTCTCCAGCGCGAGGAAGAGAAGCAGCAGCACCAGATCCAGGATCAGATTATCTGACGGGTACGGCAGTAAAATCCCTGTAGAGAGACCAGACCGAGAATCACTGAACAGCACGTTATTCAGCATGTCTGTCGGGCCCTCTCCATCTGTCCCCCTCTCCTTGTTGAGACTTCCACCTTCCTCTGTTGTTGGACTCCAGATGTCAAATGTTGAGATATAGAAGTAAGAGATTTCAAGCCCAAAAAGGAAATGACGTTAGGTATATGCAGCGTGTTTTCATATATGAAGCACATTTGTACCTGTCGTCCACCGTAGTCCTGGCCCCTGAATTGAAGCCACTTTTTTTCCTGTTGATACATTTGTTTTTACGGGTATAAAAGCTCTCTAGCAGTCTGAAAGTGAGTCTTTTTTGTTATGATGTTGTGAAATATCTGCAGTCTTAGTGCAATCATTCAGGTAAAACACATAACAAGCTATGCAGTGAGTTCCACTGCTGCCAGAAACTGAAGCTAATTCTACTGCATGAAAGAAAAGTTTGGGAAAAGAGGTTTGGGATTCAGGTGAAACAACTGTACAGGGTCTGCATAAATTACAATCACATTGTTTGATGGTTCAAACTTTGTACAGAAGGAGAACCCATCTGAAACATGCAGCAGCTCTCAGACCTTTATAGATGAACATGAGGATCTCCGCCAGGTAGAAAGCAGCAAAGTACCAGCTGTTGAGGTAGAGGAGCACCTGCAGAGGGGTGGACGAGAGCTGAGGAACAGACAGTCAAGGACAACAGCGACAGACAGAGCAAGCTGAAACTCTGCATCACTTTCATGAGAAGGATACGATTGACTGGCTCCCTGCAGACAAACACCAAACACAACTCCTTAATTAAAGTCATCATCAACTATCAATACCAACAACCTGCTGAAACTGGAAGCTTCCACATTTTCCAGAGGAAACATTGAAAAACATTTAATCACCATTCTGTTTAAATGTTATAAAACAATCAGGGATAGATAAGCATTCATTAGCCATTATTACAGCCCATAAACATCAATTTCGTAATTCATTAATATTATTGATTACATATGCAGTATCAGTCATGCATGTTCTTGTCTTTATTTTGACCACTTATATAAATTTGTTACATAAATACTGTATTCTGTGAGCCGTATATTGAGCGTGGACATTTTCTTTAACTTGGTACTTTAATATATACTAAGGTATTAATTGTGTGAGTAGTCGGTCCATCAGAAGGATATCTGCGTGTAAAACGCGTAGGCTAATAACAGATGCAGTAGTTGTAGTACTATCAGTAATATCAGTAGAACATAGTATTACTGTACTACGGTGACTGGATATTTATACTAGCGGTCATATTCTGGTGTGGTAACGCTTTCTGCTCTTTATCGATCTTTTATCTTAACTGCTAAATTGACTGTTAGCTTGCAGCTAATGAACAGAGCATACTACATGTTCACTGTAGTTACTGTGACTAACAAGCAGCCGGTTCTACAGCTGTGAATCCACCGGTCTATCTGGAGAAAAGAAGTTGAAACTCACCGGGCGCCATGTCTGATTCTGTCTGGTTGCCGTGGAAACAGCTTCGGCGGAAGTTATTTTCTTCTTCGCTGCACAAAATTGCAGTGTACTCAAAATGAGTCCTCCTCCAGGTGGGAGGCTTGAATGTTGATTTAGCCTCGAGTTTTTAATTTTTTTTTATTTTTTTTTTCAGGTTCACGTAAACAATTAAAAACTCATTCAACCTTTAACATTTGGGGGGGGAAACATAATGATTATTTTATATCGTGCAGACGTTAAACAAACAAACAAACAAACAAACTGATCACAGACTTCATTGGATTTGCAGGCTTTGAACTGCAGGAATATCGAATCAAATAAATCTGTTAAATGCTAAATATGAAAAATTAGAGTTTTGACGTGTGAATTTATGAATAGATTGAAAGATGGTTGGTTTTTTTGCTTGACAAATAAATGTATAATTTTGTTTTGGTAAAGATCAAAGATAATCTTCGCTCTAAAATAAGTCATTTTTAATCAGTCATATTTATCAACATTTTGCTCATACAAATCTACATCACATTAGTAAGTGTTGCCATTTTCAATTAGAATTATCGCTAAATATTAGTCTAGAGCTGCACTGTATATAATAATCCTTGTCGATCTATTTGCAAAGCGTCAAAAACTACAACACCCGCCATGCTTCCGCAGCATGCTGATTGGTTGTAGTGCTACAAGGGTTTACGTGGCACTGCGCTGGACGCGCAGCCTCAGTTCGAGCTCTTTCCCGGCAGGAAGATGGTGTCAGTCAGGATCAAGATGCAGCCGTGCGTGTTTTCAGTTTTACTCCTGAACGTTTTCTACAGCTGCGTCTCCTCGTTGTATTTTCACATCGGAGAGACTGAGAAGAAATGCTTCATTGAGGAAATTCCTGACGAGACAATGATTATTGGTAAGTCACAGCAGCTAATGCTAACAGCCAGTTAGCTCCTCAACTTCAGCAAGTGAGCTAATCGGCTAGCTGAGCTAAACTTGTCTGTCGTGTCCTTAGTGAGTTCACAGACACCAAACTGAATGCTTCTTACATATCTGTGAAGCTTTTTATGTGCTTTAAAAGTTAGAGTTGTGAAATTTTGTAACACTTAACAATATTTACTATATAGGAAACCAAATGTAATGGGAGAGGTAATCATGCTGATATGTAGATGGTCATGTGTGCTGAATTCAAGCTCTTCAGAAAACCCAAATAAGCAAAAA
Source organism: Atherinosoma microstoma (assembly GCA_037177055.1). NCBI lineage: Eukaryota > Metazoa > Chordata > Actinopteri > Atheriniformes > Atherinidae > Atherinosoma > Atherinosoma microstoma. The sequence continues at coordinate 3,592,502 of JBBBVU010000007.1, read as the reverse complement.
GCTTGCGAACAGCATATTGATCAGTGTTAAAGCTTGTTATTGTTTCTCAACTGGTTTGTGGGGAAATGTTGAATTACTTATTTGGTAGTGCCTTAATGACATGAGCAGCCTTGTCAGGAAGTGGGCTGAATGTTGTTTTGACACGCCCTGTTCTGAAAGTGTCTTAATGAAGCTACTTAAAACATTTAAGAAACATCATATCCACACATTTCCTTTATCCAGCTTCACTCCATACATCACTGTCGCTTTGTTGGATATAAGATTCAATTGTAAACCACACAAGGTTTGCTTGGACAATATTAAGAGATGATTAGATTATTGTGCATGCTCAAAGCAAAAAGTTGATGGAGACCATACTCATAATCACAAAGTATTCTGTGAAGAATATCGGTGTTATTTGCATCCTGACTCCATATAAAAGATAAAATCTGGTGTGTTTGTTTGTGTGTTTCTGTGCAGGTAACTATCGCACTCAGCTGTATGATAAACAAAAAGAGGAGTATATGCCGGCCACTCAGGGTCTGGGTATGTTCGTTGAGGTCAAAGACCCTGATGACAAGGTAAACACAAAGAATAAACAACACAAACAGATTGTTAAGATATGATGGAGGCTGAAAAATGTCATGTTCTCAATAGTGAAGGCCAGATAAAGATTCAAAGCATTCAAACCATCTGCTGATTACTTTGGCTTTTTAAAGATCTCCTCTTTTAATGTACATAACATGAATTTCTGTCCATTGCATTAATTTTTCAGCAGGATTTTGACTTGATGAGGGAGAGTCGGACTTTACCAGCACATCCCAAAGAACCTTCAGACCGCATTTCTTTGTCATGACTATCCTCCTGGGTTTTGATCATGTGCTGAACTCTTCTTCAGCTAGTTTGAATGATTTAAGACATTTTCTAAGTCTGGTTGGCCAAAAAATGAAATCTCAGATGTTCTCCGCACAAAATTTGATCCCAATTTTAATTGATATTTTCCTCTTTTTTTCTTAAGAATGACTTCTTAATCTCATAAAAGAAAAAACAAACAAAAACATTAAACTTAATGTTTTTCATGTAAATGTGCGACTTGTATGAAAAGCTTTTGTAAATATGAATTCAATTGGGCTCTCCACCGTTTAAAAAGATAACATATCTTTGGTGATATGCGTCTTTCTCATCGTACTGGATGCTCTGTAAAAATGGTTCCTCTTATACTGGTTAGTGGGAGTTTATGGGCTGCTGTCTTCTTCGTCTCATACAGAGCAGCAGATCTCATTGCGGTCAATGTGCAGCTAAACTCCAGCAGTGAGTGACGGCTCGGTTAACCGTGCATCTGTTAGTGCTTTCAGACAGACACCGTCCTGGTTCTGGCTTGGACTCCGTTCTGGAGTCTCAGAACCTCTGTGATTTCAAGCTTACTAGCTCGCGTTCACACCAGTTTAACCAGAACCAAAGTGGGAGGACTACATCTTGGATGTTTGGTCCTGAAAGTTGCTGGTTTAGTTTTCAGTCTCCATTAAAACCTAAGTTTTTTCCAAAATAAACTATATGTGCAGATGACTGAAGGAATTTCGTGCCAGCTCAGTTGACCGCAGTTATCTCCCACTCGGTGGCAAGTGTCTGTTTGAGGTGCTGAGATAAATCGGTTGTTTGGTAGAAACGGCCTCTAAACTACTTCATCGACGTGGGGTTTCTTGTTCTAAGTCTGACTTTGAAAAACTGAGTCAGTTCCTAATAACTGATGATGCAATTATTTTTTTTAGTTCAGTTTTGTGTCTCTGGAGTATGATCGTAGGGCTGAGGCAGCTCTCAACTACAGAAGCCCAAGGAGAGAGTTGACGACACATAATAAAATGGGGTTTCATGAAAACAAATCGTCATAAATTGCAAATTCAAATGAATTGATGAAGTGGATTTATCACCCAGCCTTTCTTCTAAGGGGTTTTGTTTGCTTGATGCAGACCAATAATTTGGCCCTTCTGAAACGGACCACCTTTTCCACGAGCAGAGGAAGTGTGTTTTGACCCGGCTGTTGAAGGTCTGAGAGGCTGCATCAGTTCAGGTTAAATAACTAGTTGGAGCTGAAACGCTGTTATCAGTGCAGCTCTTCTCCAGTCAGAAGCTCTGAGCTGTCGACTAAACGAAATCCAGGTGGTGACTTTTATGGCCAGACGGTGTATTCAGATGACCTACTGTCTGCCTGGTTTGCACGTTTTCATTTAATCTGATGTCTTATCGTGAGTTTAACTCAACATATTCAGCATCAGACTTTAAACATCTGCGCTGCCTCACATTTCTATTAGCATCCTGTAAATAAGCAGCGGATGCTTTAAATAGGAACTTTCCTCATATGTTTGAAAGATTATGTTTGTTTTGGTTCTTCCTGTTGTCGGGTCTCTGCTGGAAACATCCTGATCCCAGCGAGGCGGCCTGATCTTAACCTCTCTGTCTGTTTCCTGCAGGTGATTCTGTCCCGGCAGTACGGCTCAGAAGGACGCTTCACCTTCACATCGCACACACCTGGAGAGCACCAGATCTGCCTCCACTCCAACTCCTCCAAGTTCTCGCTGTTTGCTGGAGGCATGCTGGTGAGGAGATGTGTGCGCACACATACACGCTACACGTGCAGAAGACTCATGACCTTGAACTTTCTCCCACACGTATCTGTTTGTTTTGTCGTTCCTCTCTGACTAACGATCAGAGCTTGTTTTCATCCGCTCTGACCCGTAAACGCTGACATGTCGCAGGGCTCCTGAGGCTGAACTCTGAGTAGATCTGCAGGTCACTGACCACTACTTCTTCGTTGCAGAGGGTTCATCTGGACATCCAGGTGGGCGAGCACGCCAACAATTACGCCGAGATCGCCGCTAAAGACAAGCTGACGGAGCTGCAGCTGCGAGTCCGACAGCTGGCGGAGCAGGTGGACCAGATCCAGAAGGAGCAGAACTATCAGAGGGTGAGTCAGGAACTTTGATCTGGCTGCTGCTGCTGTTTTAGGTCTGCTGAGAGAGTTAGACGTTGGAGACGAGACTGAAGGAGTTTTTGGGATTGGAAACTTTTGGCCTCTTCATCCAGCTGAAGCCTTAAAGAAGAAACACGGAGTCTGATCTGATCACTAAACTCAGTTTTCACTGGAGCTGCGTTACAGAGTAAAAACATCCTCTTCCTCAGGTCGGCTGATGGATCAGCTGTGAGGAGCGTTTGACATTTAGACAGAAGTAACGATCAGTTGAAACATGTTTTACTCTGATCGTTAAACTTTGGACAGAACTGGCTTCGCTGTCAGGACTTTAACATCCGCGTCGAGGCGCTTTGCTTCACACATACACATCTGTGTATCAGAAACATGAGGAATGACGGAAATGTAGGCGTTTGTCTCCAAAAGTCCCGATTTATCTAAAACTCGTCCAATCTAGCCAGAAGGATCCAGTGTGACACCATCCCTCCATGTTGCCATGGTTACAGGCTCATCTTCTGGGAGGTGGTGGTAGCTGTAAGTTCTTTGTTGCGTACCTCCTTTTTTATTTGTGAAAGTAGAAAAAACTGCTAAATTGAGGTTTTAGAAAAGACCCGTTCAGCCTAAACTTCCACTTCTTTTGTTTCTTTGATGTGTTTAAAAAAATCTGGTGTATGAGCAGAGGAAAGTCCAACCTGCTGCAGTTTTGGAGATAATATTAAGATAATTGATCGTACAGCAGCCTCCCCAAAAGGTAAACGGGATTTAATGTCGTCTCTGAGACTTTGGGCTTGAACCGTGACCCGTTGCTTTACCTGGAATGTTATCTGAGGTCCATATCTTCTCAGGATTTATAAAAACCAAACTCGGTTCAGCCTTCAGAAGTCCTCCTGCTACCGAGCAGCTTGTCAGGATTAACCTCATTTACTGGATGGAGAACCTGACCTTTATCCTCCATCTTCAAAAAGAAGAGAGACATGTTGGAAAAACTGGAAACTGCATATTTATAACTGGACTTCTTCTTTAAACCTGTTTATATTCTCATTTCTGGAATCATCAACCTCAGACCTCATTTGTCGTTTCCAATGATTTGAAGAAACAAAGTATATAAAACTAGGGGTGCACAGTATATAAAAACTTTACCTTCATCTGGATATCAGCCTGCGGGTGATTAAACATCGCTACGACTGCCTAAACTGCGATAAATAGTCGTCCCTGTATTTGCGTATTATGAGGCGGTGATGTGAAGCTGCTGTGTGTTCATGCTCTGTGGGGATCAGTGGAGAATCGAACGGACTCCTGAATGCTCCATGGAGATGTTAATAGAGCACATGGAGTGAGCGTGTGATGGTTGAAGGTAGCAAGAGGAGCGACTACATGTGGAAGCAGAAGAACTTGTGGCTAAAAAGAACAGCACGTCGGCTGTTTGGAAATATTTTGGTGACGCACTACAAACTGATGCTCTGCCAGACATGCTGAATACTTGTTGCTACCACCATCCAGCATTAACTAAAACAACGCGACTATAACTGCGTTACTTTAGCTAACGCTTGAACGTTAAGTCAAGCAAAAGCTCTAAGTTTCACCAGTGGAATTCTCAATGAGAAAACGGCATCATTTCATTTATTGCAAATCTTTTCACACTTAATACAATTTCAAACGTCATGTTCTCCTAACATTGTTCAGCCCAGTATGAAACCAGAAAGAGGAAACCTGAGCTGCTGAGACTAACAGGAAGTCTGCTCATTGAAGGTGAAGCTTTACACAGCTGATCAAGTACACACGACCAACATATAAACACACAAACCAAAAATGCCGAGCTAAGACCACCATACATGGAACAGAAATCTGGCTGTCCAGTTCCAGTTGAGATCTCCCAGTAAGATTCCTCACGGTGGCGCCTAAACCAGCCAAGTTGGAGTTGGTTTAGTGATGAAAGGAGGAAAATAGTTGTAAATGAGGAAAAAATGTAAATAGTTTCTGTTGTGTGTTTGTTTCAATGCCAATATTTTTTCTCCTGAAAGCCAAGACTTGAGACGATGATAAGTAGATGAGAAAAGTCTTGGTCACTGTTGATCTGTGTGTTATTTATACAAAGTGATGTTAGTAACAAATTCTGTTTTCTTGTTCTGGTTGGCCTTTATGGCGCTTTATCTATTGATACATTAATTTTACATCATTTTAGTCTCATCATCTGACAACTGAGGTTGTCCTGGAAACATCATGTCTGGATGTTGACTGGGATTAAAAGGGTTGAGCTTCTACTTTTATTTTTACATTAAAACCAGGTGGACCAAAATGGCAAAAAAGGTTTTCAGAATTATTGATCCCAGTTGGTGTTGTGTTCTACATGGTTGGAAAGCCTGATTGCAAAGGAAACATTAATAAAAGTTTTTCCTTTTGAAATGTCACAGATTATTTGCATCATTGTTTACAGACAACATGTAATGATTCACCCTCTGTCTGTCTATCTGTCCTCTCAGTACCGTGAGGAGCGTTTCCGTCAGACCAGCGAGAGCACCAACCAGCGTGTCCTCTGGTGGTCCATCGTCCAGACCCTGATCCTGGTGGCCATTGGCATCTGGCAGATGAGACACCTCAAGAGCTTCTTTGAGGCCAAGAAGCTGGTGTAACTCCATGGAGAAGTGTGTGTGTGTGTTTGGTGTATGAGTGTGTGTGTGTGTTTAGTCTCTACTCATGAATGCAGTACTGAGCGGCTGAGGTCGCTGCCGTCGGCCGAGAGACTGCAGAAGAGACGGATGCAGAGAAATCCGGCTGAAAGGATCTTTGTTGTTGTTTTCCTCCGCAGTCTAGTTCGTGCCGAGCCCGTCACACCTGCAGCAGACTTCAGGGAACACTATGTATGTATGTGTGTATGTGTGTGTGTTTGTCACCAACAGGCGGGGAAAAGCTTTCACGTCCACATCTTGGTTCTTAAACTCACGGCGACGTTGTTACTGGCCACCAGAGATGTTGACCAACAAACTGAAGTCAGGTTTACATGTGGTCTCTCTTGTTCAGCAGAAATTAAGAATCATCTGATCTGTAAAACAACTTTGTGGCAGATTTCCTGCATCAGCTGATTTTTCCGCTGCACTGAAACTAAACAGGTGTCTGAGATGTGATCAGATTACTGAGAAAACGGAGCATTTTTACTGAGACTGAGTTCAGAGTGGCGCGTTCGCGTCGATCGTTAGAAATCAAACCGACAGGAAACATCTGCAGAAGTTGTTGAACGGATCAGTTTGAGCAGAAACTAAAATACTTTTACAGATTTGTGTCTGAAAACGAGATTGTTTTTATTTCTTTGCTTAATCTTTGGTTTGTTTTTGGGTTCTCGCCCTGTCCCCTTCAGCTCGGCTACAGATTTGGACTGTTTCTGGTTTCATTTAAAGTTTTTAAATCATGACTCACATAAATGACGGCTCCCCCAGATTAAACACGTTTTTGTTTCTGTTTCCCGAATTTTATTGCAAATATGAGTCCATCAAAAAGTTTTTTTTAACTTCCTGACTGACCAAGTAGTAAAAAAAAAAAAAAATCTATTTTTCTGGCTGGATTAATGCCGTCAGTACACCAGAGACACATTTAGGCCTCATGGGGGCTACTTTTGGCACTCATGGGTGAGTTCTGGCACCGCCGAGTCTTCTTTGGGCCAGATGTGATCCGAAGGCTGTGAACGACAGTTTTTGCGTGGGCCGGATGTGGCCTGAACTCCGAACTCTCTGCTTCATCGTGGCTCAGAGAAACTGAAGATTTGAGCAGACGTTGATGCCGTCTTTGTCCTGAAGCACTGACAGAAGCCTCAGATAAACACAGACGGATGTCTGACTCTTCTGAATGAAAATAAAGAGGATGAAAAACGTAAGATGTGCAGATTGTGAACCTTGTTCTTGATTTTGTTCATTTCTGCAGAAAAAACAACCATCACGACCCGAAAAGAACAGCAGAACTTCTCATTTGCACAGACAAACATTGTCTGTCAGCATCTCTTCTGTTCTGTAACCATAAAGTTTCTAATGAAGAATTGACATAACTGAATTTTATTTTTTTTGGGGGGGGGGTTCCCCCGTAGCTGAGTCACTGAAGTTTCCAACATTCAAGTGAAACGATCCTTCAGAAGCTGCATACTGACTGCAGTCAAAGCAAACAGAAGAAAATCATCCAGATTAAAGTCATTCTGGTTCCAGTTTAAGCCATAAATACAAACTGGGATCTTTTTAAATCTTTAAAGCTGTAACTTGTCAACAGTCTTTGTGTTTCAGAAAATCCTGGTTCAACTCGTGCAGGGCTGCAGGTTTTTGTTAGCACATGCTCAGATATTCTATGATTTTAAACCCTCTTGTTTGTTTGTTTTTGTTTTTCTCTCTTCTGTTCTTGAAATCGAAGTTCTTTTTTTTTTTTTTAAGAATCTACTGATTTTCGTTTGTTAAAAGGTTTTTAAAAAATATTTTGTTGTAGAATTTAAATCCGATGGGGACTTTTTTTTTTTTGTTTTTGGAAGAGGGGTTTTTCTTTAGAGTGCACGTGAGACAGCTCTGAAGTTGCATTCAGAAGTTTTTTTGTTTTGAAGGATGCAACAAAAAGTTCACAGCAAAACTTGGCTCACGGTTGTTAGAGGTTTTTATGCTGTTAGAATATTGTATTTTGAGGGGAAATATATTTGAAACAAATTTGAAATAAATGTGACCGCAAAAAGTAATAAAATTAATACTAAACTGACTTTTTGTTTTAATGGTTCATTTGATTAGATTTTTTTCTGTTGAAGCTAAGGAAAGTAAAAGTTTTCTCATTAAAGCTGGTGGATTGATATACTTGATTCTAAAGTATTTAATCTAGTATAAGTACATGCAAAATACTGTAAAACGATTTTTTTTTTAACTTTCATTGTGTTTTATTGTAAAATAACTTTAAACTAAACATTTTTCTGTTTTTTAATGAATAATTGTTTTTGTACATAAAGACAGAAATGATCCCTGAGTACATTTTGAAGTTTTTTTTCTTGAAACTGTTAAGAGAGGGAGAAAAAAACCGCTATAGGAACCTTTGGTAGCCCTCTTTGTTCCTATCGGATTCATATACCGGTTGGACCGTACGTTTTAACGGCTTGTGTCATATTTGCCAGCGTATAATTGGCTTAAATTACCTCTTCGGTCGGTTATTTTTCTGTGAACCGTAACAGTAAAATGGACTGAAACATTAATGGAGCCTTAATGAGAAACAGTCTCACGCATTAAACCAAAATTAAAGCAGAAAATCAGTGCGCGAGGACCCGGAGCAGCGGTAAGTGTGAACCGCTGCGTGCTACGTGTACAGCTGCAGCCTGTTAGCTCCGCCCGGCTAACGGGTCCAGCACCGACCGGGTCAAGATATGGGTTTTAACGCCTGACTGAACAGTGGGCAGAGACCAGCATGGAGGACAGCTCGGTCTCCGTCACCACCAACTAATGAAGGATGGAGGCGGAATCGTCGCTCCACTGAACTGCGCCGCTGTTTTCGTGTGTTTTCCGACCTGGATGGAGCTGCTTTGAGATCAGCTGTCGGTCTGTAAACATGATGTATTCATCGAGAAGGAAACCTGTGCTCTACTTCAAAGAGGAGAGGAGGTGAGAAGGACGTTGTCCCTTCATGATCCTTTATAGTTAAAGAACATCACTTTCACATCCAGTTAATCTGTAGCAGATTTTTTTTTGTTTAGTCCTGGATCTTTTGTCCCACATTTGTCCAGTTTCCTCATGTTTTAAATAGCCTAAAACCCTTCACGCCATGCTGAAATATGCCAAGTTGTCAGCAAACAGCTCTTTGGGAATCACTTTGTTGCTGCAAAAGTACCTTTTTTTTAATGTCAAACATTTTATCTTTGCTTTTTTTTACTTAGATGAAACTAAAAATAAATAAGACATTGTGACAGACTGCTAGTAACAAAGAGCCTTTTTCCTAAGTTGTGTTTCCACAACACTGGTTCATCCCTTGAGTTACGAGACTTTTCTGTCTGTCTGAATGATTAATGGGTCAGGGAAAAAAAATCACATTCCTCTAAAAATTGTCGTGTACAAGAACTGGACAGAAACTTTTTATGATTTTGTTACTGTATTTGTTAAACTTTTATCCAGGACAAAAAACTGTTGATTTATATAAATTTATATATATTTGTTCCAACAGTGTTGTGGCCAAGGTTGTCCACACAGTGATAAACACAACACTACACTCGATATCAAATGTCAATGTAGCTCAAACAGGGAAAGATGTAGAAAAGAAGCTAAAATAGTGTAAAACTAAAATATCCTCTAATTTAACACCACAGCCATAAGACTAAAGGGTCATTCTGATGTTTCTGCTTCTAACAGACTTAAAACTTGTTTGAATTAATTTCATGAGAGCAGGTCCTGATAATTCGGCTGATTTAGCAGTTTATTCCAAGGAGTGATGGAGAAAAAACTTTCCCTCCAAGTTCAGGACAGATAATTGGAGTAGATCATTGGACAAAGACAGGAAGTTTCCGAAGTCTGTAGATAAGTTGGGAGCAGACCAAGAATAAATTTACAATGAGAGTAATCCAGTGTTCGACTCTGAGAGGACAAATGAAACCATCCAACCCGAACAAACGGCATGCAGTAGTGTGTGTGAGGGAGCACCGAAAGAAAGGGAAGAATTGATTCGGACAAAGTTTTCTAACCAGGTGATGATGGGTGTGAGGTTGGAAGGAGAGAGAGCATTTATACTGATGCACAGATTCACCTGCAGCCATCATGTTTGCCTGTCTGTGTTTAGGTTATAAACTTTGAAAAAGAATCAAATATAGAAGAATATATGTTGTTTTAATGTCAACATTTTTTTCCTTTTCTTAAAGGTATACTGTGTAACTTTTGGCCACTAGGGGGCTAAACCTGTAACTTCCCACAGGCCACACAACACTATTACAATATTAAACAGTCTTTCTCTTTCTTACTTTCTTACTTTGTACAGACTTTCAAGGAAAAAGTAGCATGAAGCACAGCCCACTGTGTTTTATAGCTGTAGAGCAAAGCGCTGCAGGTCACATG
>JBBBVU010000007.1:3427644-3439822 GCA_037177055.1 Atherinosoma microstoma | reverse complement strand
TGTAAACCCTAGAGATGGTTGTGTGTGAAAATCCCAGTAAATACTCAGACCAACAACCATGCCACGTTCAAAGTCACATAAAATCCCCTTTCTTCCTCTTCAGCAAGTCGTCTTCATCATGTCTAGATGAGTAGATGTGTTGAGTTACTGACGTGATTGGCTAATTAGATACTTGTGTTAACAGGAAGTTGAACAGGTGGAAATGACTTTCCTTTGTGGTAAACTCAGAAACAAAAAAGAAAAAGGTTAAAAAAAGAAAAAGCTTTAATGCGACCACAGCAAAAAGCCAGTACGGATCCTGACAAAATATGTCCTTTGTTTCCTGTTAAGTTAAACTTTTAATAAAAATAAAAAACCGTTCAGCTCCACTTAGACAAAATTTCAACAAATAAAACCTTTTTATTTATTTCTTTTTATTCATATTTTTTTCCAAAACTGAACACAGATAGTACAAAGCTTCTGTCATTTTCTTCTTTTCCAGAGAAACAAGTCATACAGTTAGTGCATTTGATCCTAAAATGATGAAAAAATAGATCTGACTAAGAATTAGAAGAAGTGCTACATAAGATGATGAGGTAAATCTGTCCAGGAGGAAGAAACAAACTGATGAACTGATGCAGTGAGAGAAACAAACAGTCACACGTCATTATTATAATTAATATTATCCTCATCATTATATACACATCAGATGCATAGAATACTTTTTCAAATCCACTCTTTTTACATAAATACCTACATTTCCCCAAAAAAGACAAAAGAAAAAAAAACTACCAGAATCAGCTGGTCTCTGAGAGGAAAAAAGCTCAGGAGGGTTTTTCCTTTAATCCTGTTCATGTTCCTTATTTGTCTTATTGGCTACAAACCTCATGAGCCAGAGCCTGAAATCCACTAAAAACACTCAACTGTCAGCGTTCGTCCACATCCACTGGAAAAAATAGTTCCAGTAAGTTCCTCCAGGTTGTTTGAACCTTCAGCTGTTTCAGGACGTTCCTGAGCTTTCTGCTGTTTCTAAATGAAACTACAAGTACGCAAAGATTTACGCGTTCAGCAGGAACATGAAATGTTATCAGTCTGAGAAGCGCAACATGTTTCAGATGTGACCGTTCAGGTTCGTCCTCTCACAGAGAAACAGTCATGAGCCACCCCTCATTTCTTCCCTTCCTGTGAAGGAAACATGGCTCTTTTTATGTAATGTGTCCAGACAACACTGGTTCATCTCTTTAGGAGTGTTTTTGCTGCTTGGATGATTCATAAGTCAGAGTTAAGATCTTCTGAAAATGTTTAAGTACAAAAACTGGACTAAATAATGAGGAAAAAGCAGAAAAACTTTGAAAGTGCTTCAGAAAAATGGAGAGCTATTGATCAAGAGCACTTTAGAAGATTATAGCAAAGTCAGAGATGAAGAAATGAGGACTGGATCAGGACTCTGCATCAGGATTTCTGCCAAACCAACATCAGACTAACTGTTAGACTTGTATCCATCAACTTTATGCCCATTTTGAAGGAAAATTTCAGAAAAAATTGTTTGCCAACCAGTAATATAAAAGATCTCTTCACAGAAAACGTTTATCAGACTCGGTTTGCAGTGTATAAACCTGGTGTTTGGTCAGCAGGAGGCACTATGGGCTACGTTCCACTTGATTGTAATAAAGTGAGCCACGGTCTTTAACTGGAAACTAGAATGAACAGAACCAGAGGAGAGACGTCTGCAGGAGTTATTCTGGATTATTCTGTCCTGTCAGCGAGTTTTGGACATTTTCATTCTCTGGAAGCAGAAACAGCTGATTGATCATGTGATCAGGAAAGCTGTTTCCTTCCTGCCGGATGAGCATCAGCTGTTTTTAGGAGAAGAGTTCGAGGAATTTGACATTTTTTACAAGAAATCAGAATCAGAATCTTTTTTCAGAAATCTATTGTAACACTTTAAAACGAGCATCAGAGGGGACACATCATGGAAAAACACATTTTCTGTGTTTCACAACATAACTTAGGGTGTTTGAAGAGACGTCCGACTAAAAAAAACTTTAACAACAAATATAACTTGTTATAAAAATCAGTCATTCAGCGATCTGTTCAGAACTGCAGGGTTTTGTCCAATCGGACCAAAATCAGAGTAAAATCTTCTCACCTAAAGTTTCCTCTCTGAGCAGGAGGTAAACGCTAATGTTGAGACGGGTAAACTTTCCTGTTGCTGGTTTTTTCCCACCTGGTGGTTACGATTTCCTGTTTCTTATGAATGTAATATTGACATCTCAGGATGATTTTGCGGACTGTTGCACTGCCTCGAGGATTTTATCTGTGTTTTAACAACCTGGTCCAGTTGGACACGACTCATGGTGAGATTCTTCTAAAGATGGATCCGATGGAAGAATCTGAGCGTAAAACCGTCGTGTTTCTCAGTTTGCTGTGTGCTAGTCTGAGCTCTCAGAACCTTCAAGAATTATTGAGATTAATTTATGTCCAAATTTAAGTCCTTCCAGGAATTCAAAACTTTTAATGCAAATTTAGCCAATTGTCACGAATTCTGTACATCCTTACAATTTTGTCCAATCAAATCAACTTTAATGCAACTTTGACAAATCTCAGTGCTTCTCCACATCACCTGATACACAGACGTCATCATATTTACTTCCATGCATAGGATTTTTAACGTGCAAACATCTGCGAGAGAAATGTGTCACATCTGATGTCTGAAATTGCTACGAGGCTCCATGCGCGACAGTTTCCAACTGTTCAGGGAGGAATTTTGCTCTAGTGGTTGGGCAACCGCCTCACATACGGACGAATCAGTCAAAGCAGGTTTGAATCCCGACTTGAGGCTTGTTGTTGCACGTCACCTCTTCCCTGTCTGACCTGTTTTTCTTGTCTATTAAAGGTCTCAGAGCCTGAAAAACGTCCCTACTGCTGACCATGAAAGTGAAGGAAAGCTGTTTTGTACCGCGTGCAACATTGTGGTGGATGACAAACAAAAGTCGTCAACTCACAACGTTTTTTTTACAGCAAAACACTGCCAGAGAAATTCTGAAAAGTGCAAATAAATAAGGAAAATCACCAGGATGAGATGAGGCAGGGATAGATGGAAAACCTGCTGGATTGCGGTCCTCATGGGACTGAAATGACTATCAGTGGTCTCTTCCTTCCCTTTCGGCTTATCCCCGAAGGGGTCGCCACAGCGAATCACCCCAGGATGTATTCTCATGAGTATTTTGGGACATGTTTTATGCAGGATGCCCTTCCTGACACAACCCTCTGCATTAATCGGGTTTGGGACCGGCCCTAAGAGAACACAGGCTCGCATTCCCCTCGGGGGTGCAGAACCCACAATCGAGAACGCCATCGATAATTGACTATCAGTGGTCTATATCATCCAAATCATGAACATTATTTGCAGTTACAAGAGTACTCTGCTGAACGGTGAAATACTCTCCCAGTCTGCTAATTTCAATAAAGAATGTTGAAATTTAATAACTAATATTTTGAAGAGGAAGACCCTGCAGGAAAGAGGAGAGGATCTCTGCAGCTCTTCAACAAGCTGCTGGGAACTGGGCTATAAAGACACATTTGTTTTCTATCTTTCTTCAGTATTTTGACCAAAACATGTCACATTGTCAGACTCAGAAAACTTTGAAGTTCTGAGGGAAAAAAAGGTCAGAATGTGTTCTTTTAAACCTTTAATGGAACTGTTTTTTATGTGGAACTAAACTTTTAGCACCACTTCATGACTACACGCCAGACACTAGTTTATTAAATCCCAACCAGCCAACAGAGCCTGAGGGACATTTTCTGTGAAGAGATTTGTCTGAAACCTGCATGGAAACACTGAATCTGAAAGAGTTTCCAGAATCCTCAAACAGAAAAACCATCAGATCTGAAGCAGGGAAAGGATTTTAGATCAAGAGCAGTTTTACTACCTGAGAAATGGATTCAAAATCTTGGTTTTCATCAGACTGATCAGGACTTGTTTCTTTCAGGATTCTGGAAGCACCTTCATGAAGATCACCTGGTGTAAAATGTTCTGGAAAACTCTTCTGTAGTCTCACTCTGTCTGAATGCCACACTTAGAGGCTTCTAGAGAAAGAAATTTAGATGTGAGATCACGTTTTGGCTGGAATTTGAAGAACATCTCAACCAGAAGCTTCCGCTCGTCTGTGCTGAAGGAACCTGCTCGTTCGGTCCATCAGATGTCCGTCAGAAAGCTCCAGCCTGGCAGCTTTAATCGTCCCTGTTTCAGGATGCCGCCTTCATTGTCGGGTGTTCAGTGAGCAGCTGTTTGAAGCATCAAATCTTCATCAGTCCAAATCTGACAATTTTAAAAACAATCCTCCCTTTTTTTCTGTCATTGTAACGGGGAGGTTGTTTCTCTTCCAGCCATCAGTCCTGGGAAGCCGTCAGCATCTGTGTGTGTTTGTCTTCTCAAATATGTCAAACTGACTGAATAATGCAGATAAAACAATTCCTGATGAGGCTTTTTGACGAGAACTTTTTGTGCTTGGTTTTCAGTGAAAACTTGAGCAACACTTTTACCAGTCTTTAAATAAAACATGGACTTTATCTCCAGATGCCTTTGCAGGTTGGATTTAATCATTAATCAGGGAGATTATTGGGATTTATCGTCGTATAAAGCTGTGAGGAAGTGACAGAAGTGATCGCCTCTGCTGGTTTTCATCAGATGTTTGTTTACAGTTGTGAATAAAACTGAGAGGAAACCAGTTTGAGACTAAACTGGTAATTGTCACATAATTTCATTTGTAATGTAAAGTAAAATAAATAAATCTGAGCATAAATAACTGTCCTGGACACAACTTTTATTTGAAATTCAGACCTTAGTTTCTAGCTGTAACATCATTTGTGCGTCTCCAGCTTCATTAACCATCATTTTAAATCAATGTCTCTTTATTATTCAGTAATTTAACCCTATGAATCTCAATACCTTCTGGGGAAAAACATTTTAAATAAACAAATCTGAACAATTTTTACAGCCAGAAACAAAAAATTTAAAAATCTGTCAGATTTCAGTTTAAAATTTAAAGTTTTGGGTTATTTTACATATAGTCTATTTATTTGTGTCTTTTATGTTTCCTAGAAGGAATTTTCTTCCTGTTATTGTAAAAAAAAAATGAGACTATGGTGAGTAGCAACACAGAGATTCATAAGGGTTAAACATGAATCATTGTAGATTTCAAATTTAGGAGAGAAAACCTGCTGGTTGCTGATTTCAGCATCTGAACTGAGCGTCTCTTTAACACCGGCCAACTTTAAATGTTGCTTTCATCTTAGACGATGAAAAAGAAGGTGGAGCTGAAGGAGCAGGTGAAGTTAAGCTCCATCCTGCTGCTGAGAAGCATTCATGTTCCCTCTGAAATAACGACTGGCCCAGTTCTGGCTCTGGTTTGTTGTGAAGTGCCTGGTTGGATCCACATCAGGTGTGTTCAGTGATCAGAGGATTCAGGGACTGATAATCTACAGGAACCCGAGTCAAACTTTTGACTCTTCGGACTCCTGACTTCATGGTGGTGTGTGTGTTTGTGTGTGTGTGTGTGTGTGACAGCTGTGCATGGCTTCAGTCTAGTCATCGCTGATGACATCCACGTCTTCGCCGCCGACCTGTTGTGTCGCCGCCCTCCAGCGGCTGATGTGTTGGCTGCCCTTCCTCTTCTGCTGAGCTTCTGGAGACTCTTCCTCCAACTTCTGCCGCTTGTGCTTCGTCCTGCGGTTCTGAAACCACACCTTCACCTGCACACACGGACGTAGAGGCAGCTCAGAAAACCTGAAAACGTTTTCACCACCACATTATGGCCCTAAAATCTTATATCTGGAATTAAAAGGATCACACAGCAGTCTCAACTAGATTGATATCACAAAAAGTTAAATATTATTTCTCCTGACTTCACCTAACCAGGAACCAGCTGTTTGAATGACATGCTCTACATGGGGTAGCTGTTCCTCGTGTCTGAGTTAAGGCCAGGGTCTTAAACTGGATAAAACTCAGCATGTGGAGAAACGTTAAGAGGTCCATTATTACTCTTCGCTAACATAGACATGGAGAGATCACATTGTCTCACCATCTGACAGTATCTACAATACTCATCAGTTCTTTGGACCTAACATTATTCTCCACATACAGGTGGATCTTCTGCGTCCACTACATGCGTAATTTGTTTGGTCCATTTTCGGAGCCCTTGCAGATGCACAGGCTGACGTAGCAAATGGAAAGTACCACTGGAAACCGCGGGGCAGTGATGACTTGTATAGCCTACCTGACATGTGACCAGCAATAAGTACAAAGAAGAAGAAAGTGCAGCGTGTTTTATGGCCGCACAGACCTCCACCCTCCCGTGTTGCTTTTTTTTTATGTCTCTTTCTGAGAATAAACATTGTCATTGAAACTGACATTGGAGCTAAGAAGTGAACTCTACACTGCCCTCTGGTGGATGTATCGGCTAACGACCATGCTAACATAGGGGAAGCAAGGAAGTATTAGAGCAGGGATGTTTGAAACAGACATATCTAGTTACGTACGTAAAGGGAGCATAAATTAGCCTTTAAGCTGATTTAATGCAGCAGCAGACTTAAATTCCTCATTTCTCAGCAGCCGCTGAGCAAATGGCATCAGAACACCGAAGAACATCCAAACCTGGACCCGTTCAACACACGCCTCATGAAAATTGCTCTAAAAGATGGACCAGATGTTAGCAACCCAACTGCAACGGAAATGTCCGAGTCTGAGAGTAAAACTGCTAATTGTTGTGCTCCATGTGGTACTCTAGCTCTCTCATTGGTTAGACAGCCACACTTGTGTCTCAACAGCTAGCTAACAGCTAGTTAACCACGTTGACAATACAGATCCCGATAATGCAAATACACTTTAAAGAGACAGCTACAGAACAGGTGAAACTTTGAAGCATCCACACAGCATTCAGAAAATGAGTTTCTCTTCAAATTCAATGTGTTTTCTGTTTTGTTATTTCACCAAATTGACGAAGTAACAAGACAGAGACTTAAGTGTGACTGTCTAGCCAATGAGAGAGCTGGAGTACCACGTTTGGCGGCTGTGATTGGTTTGATTTAATAATGAATATAATATGCAATTCCCCAAAACAATTACATGTAAAATGTGCAATTACAAAATGCTTTGGAAAATAGATTTCTTTTTATACAAATTAATTGTTGAATTTGAAATTATATTTAGGAATCTATATTTTTATTTCACAATTAATTAATCATCATGAAAATGCTGTAATGCTTTTTCAATGACTCTCCTGCTCCTCCATAGAAGAGACCCAGACAGCAAAAAATATATGACCCACATCTGCTGTTATGTTTCGCCCATATTTGGCCTAAACTTACGGCTTTGACTCTATTTCCCACAAGAAAATCACTCCATTCCCCGTCCAGGCTAGCTCCTCATATTTGGACCACTTCTGGCCCAGTTACCTGGCAACTTACATCTGGTTCACATGAAATTTGCCAGTGTTCTAAAATGTCCTCCTTTATTTCCATACGTATAGTTCAGACGTACTATCTGTGTT
Organism: Atherinosoma microstoma; assembly: GCA_037177055.1. Taxonomy (NCBI): domain Eukaryota; kingdom Metazoa; phylum Chordata; class Actinopteri; order Atheriniformes; family Atherinidae; genus Atherinosoma; species Atherinosoma microstoma. The sequence continues at coordinate 3,432,293 of JBBBVU010000007.1, read as the reverse complement.
TGCTGTGCATGCGCACAATACGAAACATCACTTCTATGTGGGGTTGAAATCCATGCTGCCCTCAACTCTGTGTTTAAGAACAGATGCACCTCTGTGTTGTGATACTTTCTAGAGGTGGTGAGAATCTCCTAGTCTCACCATTAAAATAAAATCTGTAAAGAAAGGTTCTCTTTGGAATCATCAGGGATCAAAATAGTGTCTATCGAGGTTGTTTAGACCAGTTCTAAAAGATCTCATTCTCTGGCAGGGATCCCCTTTGCAAACTCACGAAAACTATGATTGAACAAGTAAAGAAAGAAACTTGAAAATATTTAGAGTTTTCCATTATTATAAAAATAAATTAATAGATGTATTCATTAAGTTACACAGTCAAAGGATCCGATCAGCAACAATTATATTTTTGAGCACCTGTGAAATCTTTCCTCCATTATTGGAGTTTCTGCCTCTTTTTTTTCCACATCAGCTAAAAGCTTTTTGGGAGTTTGACCGTATATGCAAACTTTGTCTAAAATGATGCCTAACAAAGTGATGAACTTCAGTTCCCAGCATAAAACACTGTTATAACAAATAACGTGACGTATTCAGGAATGTTTTAAAGACACAGAAATATGCCAAGTTTGCAGCTAACTATCACCTTGTTGCTGACAAAATCCTATTTTCTGTCAGATTGTGTTATCTTTGCTGTTTTTCAGAGATAAAACTAAAGAAATGGAAACAAACGACGTGTCTTTGTGACAGGCTGCTGGTAACAAAGAGCCTAAAAGATCCAATTTCCTTGTTAAGTTGTCTGTTATGTGTGGACACACCACTGGTTCATCTCTTGAGGGAGCCAGTGGTGTTCTCTTAGGAGCCTTTTTCCCGCCTGAATGATTCATAGGTCAGAGTTAAGTGGGTAAACAAAGAAAAAAGATTTTCCCCTCATCTGGTACAACCAAGGACTGAAAATCAAAATTAAAGGACTGAAAATCAAAAATGAACCAGGAAGTCTACAAGCTTGAGTCAGGAAACTGAATCCTGGATGAACAAATAGGCTTTTAAAACTTTATCAATCAAAGGAAATCCACTTATTTTTCTTTTAGAAAGAAAACACCATCCTCCTGTTTGGCAAGCTCTCTCCTACTGAGAGAGGAAATCTGTTTCTGGTTACGACCATAGACTTACTGATTTCAATCTGAACAATAAAGTGAACATGTTGAAGAACAGAAGCTTATTTCAACTGTTTAACTTTAAACAAACACAGTACAATGAGGAGCTGGTTGGAGAGTAGTTTCATCACAACCTGCGATGCTGTCAGCGATAGGAATAAATGTGTTGGTGATTTAATACCTGCGCGCTGGTAAAACATGACTGTGACACTCTGAGCTGTTTCAACTCGCCGTGTTGGCTTCGAGCTCACGTTGCACAACCTGTCAGAGGCTCTAAATCTAAATGACGAGATCCAGATAAACACGATAAAGCCTGGAGTCACCTCCACCACAAGCCTGAGGTGACGCAGCAGCATCAGATCCGCCGTCAACGAGGCATCTGATGACATCAGCTCATAAATTCTCTAATAAGCTACCACAGACCGCATCAAGTTCTTTTTTATGTTCAGTGGAGCAAAAAAGATTAATGGCGCCAAGTAATGTGCAGAATTTGAGTGATTTTAGATGGGAAACTATTATCAGGCTCTAAAACTTTATCATTAACATGTTTTATGTTCCTGGTTTAAATAAAAAGAAAACCAAAAAAATGACAAACAGAGGAAAAGATGAACCAAGCTAATCATTAAGTTGTATCAATCTTATCCGGGGGTGTCCAGTCCTGGAGATCTACTGTCCTGCAACCTTTAGATGCTTCCCTGTTCCCACACACCCGGATCAACTAAATGGCTCGTTACCAGGCCTCTGCAGAGCAGAATGACATGTGCACGAGGGAAATCAGCCATTTGAGTCAGCTGTGTTGGAGAAGGGATGCATCTAAAAGTTATAGGATAGTAGCGCTCAAGGACTGGACTTGGGCACCCCTTGTTCAAATCCATCACATTTCCACTCATATTTAACATTTTCACTGGAAAAGAAGATTATGTTCATGACATTAAAAGTCACAATTCTTTCACAGTATATATCTATATAGTAGATATACTCTTTAAGTAGAATTTTTTTCAAATAATTCTATTTATGGGCGAGGCAGCGAGGTTAAATAAAACATCTGGTTCTTGCACTGCTAGCAAAGCATCGACAAATCTGTGAAAGTAATGGATAAACAATGATGAATCAACAACAGAGATTTCAACTATCAAAAAAATAAAGATGACAAGAAAATATGAGGCATAAAGGCCCTAGGTTTGACCAGGTAATGGTTTAGTAATGGTAACGGTTAACGGTGGATAATGAAGAGAGACACAGTGTGTTGTACGTCTCAAGATATAAAAATCTGACAGAATGAAGCCAAACACGTATTATCCTGAACACTAAGAAAAGCCTGTTTGTTACTTCAGAAATAGAGTAATTAAGTGGTGTCGGGGGAGGGGCTTGACATTACTGCTGTAGATGAAGAGGGTTTCCTGCAGAAGAAACTTGGGAACCACTGATTTATGCTATGAGTATGCCGGGGAATGCATTTTTATTTTTGTTTTAAGTGCACTAGTACACATGTAGAATGACATAAAATCAACTGAATTTTAGCATTTGTGTTTTCTTCATTATAAACAGCACATTATAGTTCATTCAGCTTAAAACAGAAATCAGATAATCATGTTTTATCAGCACGTTGTTTAGTGTTATATCAATAAAAACTATGTTGGTGGGTTCAGTGTTCCTACTTGTAGTTTAGTAAAAACCTGACAGTCATGATGAGATTGTTCTGTTAGATGGATCAGAACATGTGGTCCAACTAAGACCAGGGAAACCTGAGAGTAGAACTCGGTTTGGTGTGTGCTAGTCTGAGCTCTCCGATACCGTACCGTAAAGTTATAACCTTTAACAATTACTGAAAATCCGTTTTAATCTTTTACAGATTCCATAAATTTTTGTTGTTCATTCTTTAATTTTAGGATTTTTTTTGGGGGGGGGGGGCTCAAGAGGCATTTATTGGACAGTTGTTAGACAGGTGGTCTGAGAAACTTTCTTTCTTTCTTTTAAAACATTCATTCATTCATTTTCTATACCGCTTAATCCAATTCAGGCTCGCGGGGGGGCTTCTTTTAAAACAAACAAACAAACAAAAAAACACGGCAGTGTCTTGTATCGGTAGTTTCCTCAATATTGAGTGATATTTCATTTTCCACGGATCTTCTCCGGGACTGCCTCCAGGTGCAGCTCGATGGATGCTGCTCTGGTTTCCTGGCAACGCTCCTCCAGGTTTGTAAGCCAGTATATTCTCAGCCTGATCCTTTACCAGATGCAGCGTTTAAAAAAATTTTCTAGACCTGCATAATGTTGAATTTTGTAAGGGTTTTGTGGGGGAAATTTCTGTTTCCTTTTAGCCAGTGCTGGACTTCTGGAGGAGACTTGATCCCCGTCATTTCAGGTGACATCAGGTTGACCTCTGCAGGTCAAAATACAACAACTCTCATCCAGTTTTCCTCGTTCCTTTCGGCTCAGGAACCATGAAAAACTCTTAAACTGGTGGAGACCTTAGAGCCCTAAATGAGAACGATCACACAAAGTTTTATATCAACGGTGGAAGACGAGGATAAAGAGGAGAGGATCTCTGCAGCCATAAAACCAGTAAATTCATGCCTAAAAAAGGATTTCTGTGTTTAGACCAAAATGTTTCATGAAGTCCTCGAGGAGTTTTGTGATAAAACAGAAGCAGATTTTTCACGTTTCTGATGATTTCATCGAGAAGAAACATCTGAGCTGGAGTTCAGCAGCTTCTGTTGGAAGAAAACTGGACTTTGGACTTGAGTTTTCTGACTCTGCAGAACTTTAAATTGGACAAAAAGTTGTAACAGTCTGATTAAAAGGGAAAAAGCATGAAGGGTTAACACAAATGAAATGGATGGATTTAAAATAAGGTGAGCTAAAAAAAAAAATGAGCCATCATTCCTCTTCCTCTGCAGGAGGAGATCTGAGGAGGAGGAGATCTGCTTTGGAGCGCAGCCCGGAGATGTCCTGCAGGAACATGGATCTTTGGATCATTACAGCCTGCAAAGCTGCTCTGGTTGCACGAAACTACGAAACTATGATTTATGGTGATTAATCTGCTGACTGATGGAGCCTCGTTTCTGTCTTCCTGTCTGCTGTTGTGAAAGAGCTCCTGAGGTATGATTCACATCGTTTCACTGGCGTCAGGACTCGTATCACCGTGACGACCCAATGACAAACACGACCTCTGCTCCTGAGAGGAGGAGGAGGAAGAAGAGGAGGAGGAGGAGGAGGCGGTGCTGACTAAGTATGAAGTCACTCCTCCGAGCAGCCACCGAAACTTACGTAAGATCATTTTAATCCCAGCGAAAACTGAGCCGAGCAAGGCAGCAACACCAGGTCCCGGTTCAAATCCCTGCTTTACTTTCGTTTTTGTAACAATGAAATATGGACAGTCTTAATTCAAATACATTTTCTACTGAGAGAGTTTTATATGCTAGCTTTATCATTCATTCATTCATTCATTCATTCATTCATTCATTCATTCATTCATTCATTCATTCATTCATTCATTCATTC
>JBBBVU010000007.1:3407247-3417935 GCA_037177055.1 Atherinosoma microstoma | reverse complement strand
GTGTGTGTGTGTGTGTGTGTGTGTGTGTGTGTGTGTGTGTGTGTGTGTGTGTGTGTGTGTGTGTGTGTGTGCACAGCCGACTGAGGAGGAGGAAGACGAGGAGGAGGAGGAGGTGAGTGGGATCAGAGGCAGGTAAGTCTGCTGCTCAGAAACACCTCCAATCTGAAGCTAAAACACACCAACACACATCACAAATTCTCATCCGCCTCCCAAGACCCCAACACCAAACATCAGACTGGGTTTGTGATCCAGAGCCGACGTCCTCCGACACCTGTCGATCTAACGTTTATAGAAATAATTTCCTGTTTCATCTTATTCACCAAGCTGCAAAATCTGATTAAATCATTCAAGAAGAAATCAATTAAATGTCTGAAGAAAACTTTGTCTCATTAAAAAACTAATTAATCAATGAAAAAAAAATACAAATGCCCATAAGGACACAAATTTGACTAAACTGAATAAATAAAACGTAGCCGAGCTGAAGGGGACGTCTGTAAAGGCTTCAGTCGGTTCGAGCACTTTATGATGAATCATTTAGTTTATGAAACATGAAATCATCTCATTAGTTTGTTAAACAGACAAACATCAGAGTCATCATCAGGATGAAGACATAATTAAGTTTGCAGACGAGTCAGTAATCGTCTGATCCCCGTCCAGCAGACGTCCCACAATCATGCAAACTTTCTTTTCTAGAAGTCACCGAAATAATCACAGATTTTTCTTGTTTCCCCCCGCTGGCCAGATAAATATTAACACACTGATTTATCACTAATTGTTTGATACAAAAACATCTTCTCCGGCTCAGCAGATGGACGGATTTTTGTAGATGTAAGATTTTTGATGTCGACAAATCTTTATGAAAATGTTTCATTGAGTCTTTTATTTGCTGGTTTTGGTTCTTCAGCCTGAGGAATAAAAACTTGGATCAGACTGCAAACAGCTGGTATAAATGGTGATAAGTGATGGATCTGTTGTATAAAACGAGGGCCATGCAGGCAGAGAGGATTCTGGGGCATTTTACACCCCCTCTGTTTTCTGAGCATCAGCTGCTGCCTTCATGGATCAAAGTTTTCTCTGATGAAGAACAAAAAGATTTAAGTTTTCATTTGTTCCTCCCTTCAACCCTCCAAACTTTGCTTATTTACTTCTATAATATATCTATATCTGATATATTGTGTCTCAGAACGGTTGTTATTTAATCTTATTAAAGCTGATCTTTTTATTTGTCTCTAAAATATAAAAACTTATTTTTAACTTCAGATCTTAGAATCTGTATTTTTTTGCTTTTTGTGGAAATGAATACTATTTTTTTTTATTATTATTTTAAAACTCCTGTTTTTAAACAAAAGAATAATTTCTTACTGAAGTTTTTCTTCAGACTGAAAAATAAAAAAGTGAGCAGCGAGTTTAAATAAAGAAATAAAATGTCTGAATGTCCGGATCATCAGAGCTGATGAAGGTCAAACAGCTTCCATCATTCTCTGTTTCTGCTCGGTTTATTTATTTATTTATTTATTTATTTATTTATTTATTCATTTATTTATTTATTTATTTATTTATTTATTTATTTATTAGGCCTATTTAGTCATTTTTCCAAGTGTAAAATGTTCAAACAGCGCATGCGTGACGTCAGCTGCGTCCTCCAAACTTTGTTCAAACTGAACTTTAGTAAAAAATGTGGCGGAAACTGCAGAAACACCTGATGGAGCTGCAGCTGCGGACACGTCAGTCTGCACGCTCACAGCTGCACGCGACTCCGAGGAAACTGAAAGCCGCCGAAAGGTGACATCGGCCACGTGACTCTGAACAAAGATCAGATACAGACTTCTGAGTAAGAAAAAAAATCCAGAAACAATCTGTTTTCTCTTCACGTCTTTTTTGCTGGTTTTTAAAAAATAAATTGAATCCTTTAATTCATATTTAAACATTTTGAGAATTTTTTCTATTCCCTTTTGAGAAAAAAATGTCCTTTTCCCCCCTAAAATATTGTTATTCAGTCTGTTTTTTTCCATTGTTGTTGATTGTTTTTATTCTAAAAGGGGGGATTCATTTTGGAATATTTTATAAATATTTTTTTCACTAATTAAGCATTAAACACATTAATTAGATTAGTTGTAACCAAAGAGGTGTCGAGCCTCGTGCAATTCAGCATTTTGCATTGTACTTTTTAAATGAATTTACTTTGTGTTAAAATGATAAAGTAAACTCATTTATTTTGGGATGTTTGTAATTCATATGATTACTTAGATGTAATTCAGAGAAATTACTTATTTAAAGTATTTATTTTTTTAATTTTCTTTAAACTTAGATAAACTTTTATTGAAATTAACTAAATTAAAAACTTACAATTTTCATGCAACTGACTCACTGAAATATTTCATATTGTTTATTATGAAGTTAATATGGTTTATTTCACTGAAGGATAATAATAATAATAATAATAATAATAATAATAATAATAATAATAATAATAATAATAATAATAATAACAACTGGCCGCCTCTACAGACTGTCTCGCTGTATTTTTTGCCTTTAGCTGAGTCAGAAACAGGCCGAACCTCCAGCTCCAGGCTACTGCGGGACTTTCTGATGAAATCAGTCAAATCTGATCAGCTGCACGTGCCATCGTCAAACCTCAGCTGCTCAGTCATCAATGAAAATGTCAATATCATCAATAAAACCACAAACTGTCAGAATAAATTTCATTTATCGATATTAATCCAAATTCTAAAAAATCTATCTCTTTTGTTCTTTTTTTTTAATCTGCACACTCAGAACTCATCAAGCTCAATATTGATTCATGTTTCACATCAAATGTAATAAAATAAATTAAAATTAAAAAAAATGAAATACTCCCCATCAACTCTGAAAACAGACCGAATATATCCAGTTAAATTCAGTCGGTGCTTCGCGGGAGCAGCTCAGAGTTTCAGCACATTTTACCTCAGATGTTTGTTTCTGCGGCTTCTCGCTGGTCCGAGAAACATGTGATGTACGCAGAAAACAGCGCGCGAAGAAAAAACTCTGAATAATCTGCGACAAAATGACCCAGATTATATGGGTTAAAAGAATAAAATCGAAGAATAGAAATAAAGTTTTATTAAAGGAAAAAAATCTGCTGCCGTAACATGAAGGGTTTTATGTTTTAAAATATTCTGCAGACAAACGAACCAACTGAATAGATTATAACTGAATTTTATTTATTTTTTTAATTATAATGTTTTTGTATCTAAAAACGTCAAGTAAATCTGATGTCCCAGTCCCAGACCCAGTCCCAGTCCCAGTCCCAGTCCCGGACCAGTTAAAATAACTTCATGTGAAACAAAAATATTGAGCTCAGATTAAGAATTTTACATTTAGGGGGGAAAAGAATTAAAGTAAAAATCGAGGGGTTTTTTTCTGAATCATTTATTTCTGATTCCTGATCTGATATTGCAGCTACACTCACGCGCACATGCCAACACACACAGACCAGAGCAGAGAAAACAGACATCCTGGGAATAGAGAGAGTTCAAATCGAAGCATAAAGAAGCTCAAATGGCGCGTGAATGGACCGAATCTGACCCCGGAACCAGCCGGGAGCCCACCGCCCTTCTGCCGGCTTACCTTGGAAGCGGTGTCCCAGGAAACGGTTCCGCAGGACCCACGGGTAGAAGCTGAGGGCCTCCCGGTGCTGCGGGCTGAAGAAACTCTGCGGGGGGATCTGCAGCGGGTGCAACGGCAGCCCACCGGGGCCCTGCGCGTGCGTCACGGGCTCCTGCAGCACCATGTCCGGCCCGGCAGAAAACAAAGTCCTCCCGCTACTCCCCTGGAAGCAGGAACCGAAGACCCCGGCGACAGAGGCCGGGTGTAGGGAGTCCGGGAACCGCAGCGCGGTGGGCCGGATGGGTTCGTCCCCAGAGCCGCCGCTTCGGCTGCCCACATCCTTCCCGACCAGAGCCTCGATGGTGAAACATTTCTTGTTGCTGCTGGGCTGGAACATCGTGAGCTTAGAGGATGAGGAAAATAGTGAAGATGAGGAAAGATTCGGTCCACAATGTCCAGTCTGTTGGACTCGGGGAGCTCAGACTCCAAGTTCCCCCATGACTCTCCACCAGAGTCCGTCCGTGCGTAAAAGCCGTGCGTAAATCCTTATTTTCAGCACCTGGAAGTCGCTGCTTTCCTCTCACCTGCGTCCAGGGCGGCGTCTCTGGCTCCAGAGAGGGATAACAAGAAAAAGCACAAACTTCCTGCGCTCGCGGCGCCGCGCGGATCCTCCGAGCAGCGGCCGGGTTCGAAGAGAAGACGGCGGGGCTGCAGGCTCTGATCAGTCGGTGTCTCCTCGCGCCTCCTGCCGCCGCATGCTGGAGTCTGAGCAGTGCCGGGAGTGTCTGTCAGTCAACAGGCTGCACGAGCTCAGATACCTGCCCTGCCCTCCCTGCCAGAGGTGTGTTGGGCATGCGCAGACAGAGCCATTCCAACAGCCATTTTGTTGAAGGAGGAGGAGGAAGAGGAGGACCAAGTAGAGGAGGAAGGATGTCAACAGAGAAGATGATGATGACTGACTGTGATGATGATGATGATGATGATGATGATGATGATGATGATGATGATGATGATGATGATGATGATGCAACCAAAACAAAGATTATTGATGGACAAAGAAAGTTATTCACCAAAATCTAAAAATTTTCCAAATATTTAGTCATATTTATTTTCTCAGAGTTTCTTTGTTCAGTTTATGATTATTTTCATTTTTCAACTTTTTCTTTTTCATTTTCTCATTTTTTCCACTTTATTTTTTCGATGCTGGCATTACTTCATGAAAATATATATTTAAATATTTTTTTTAGATATTTTTTTTGTGTTGCATGCTTTTTTTTAATCATTGTATATTTTTTATTCATTTGATTTTCCTCTATTTTTCTATGTTTTGAGTTTCTTTGTGTTTTTGTCAGATTTATTTTTATTTTACTTTATTTTTTGTGTTTTCTTTTTGGACATTTTATATTTTTTTTCTGGTGTTTATTTGTGTTTTTAATGTCTTTAAGATATTCTGTTTCTTTTCTCTGGCACAAAGCCCTTCTGTTTTTGTCTGATTATTTTGCCTCCATCCGTAGTTTCTGTGTGATCCCTTATCTTCATTTATTTCATTTACTGATGGTTGTTTTTGCATCTCTTTGGGCTTATCTGCAGTTTTCCTCTGCAAGGATTATTTCATGTCCCTAGTTTTGTGTTTGACTCTTGTTTGTTACTTTATTTCTCTTGTCTGAAGTTTCTGAATTTCACTGATTCAGTAATTTGCTGTAATTTTGGTTTCCTGTCAACCTTAATTGATTTTCTTTGATTTATTTGCACAAACAGCTGACACATCTATGTTTTAACCAGAGAAACCAGACAAAACTATTTGTTTGTTTGTTTTAAAGGATAAATGGATGAAGACCTGTGTGAAATTTGCTGGAAATGTAAACCGGTTCACCTTTTTGGCAGCTGCAGATCTTTCCTAGTGAATCAGTGACACATCAGGTATAAAGTGAACCATGATGATGGTAAATATTAATCACATGAATCTGACTGAGGAACTCATTGATCACAGGATGCGATTGCAGCTCCCTGACTCCACTCAGACAGTTTTATTTCTCTGTTCTCATTTTGTTTGATGTTATTTAATTTTAAATCTTCTATTTATTCATTTAATTTTTTTGGTTTTGCTTTGTTTATATTTTTGTTTTTTGTGAGGAACAACTTATTAAGTTACTAATGTGTAACATAAATAAAGATGATGATGATTCATGTGACCTGGTCGCATGAATCATCATCATCACCTGGTCATGGTTTCTGATATTCAACATCTCAGAGATATAAAGAAAGTTTTGATCCTTCGTTGAAGTCCAACGAGTCTTATTGGACTAAGTTAACTGTGATTAATTGACTAACTAAATTAACTGTGATTGATCCTCTGCTGATCCTGCAGGTCAAAGGTCAGCTGATCACGGTGAGACGTTGTCTCGTTAGGTCCTCCTGTTGTGTCTCGCGTCTACACATCAAACAAAAATCCACTTTTCTCCCTCCTTCAGCCCTCCATCAGACATTTGGTTTTCCATTTCTTTGAGTCTCTAACCCAGTGCATGCTGGGACATTTCTGGACCAGTGGCATAACCAGGACATTTTTAATGAGGAGACCAATCGATTCATTTTAATAACTGCAACGTCCAGCAGGATTAACTTTGGTTAGAATCAGTGTGAAATGCAGGAATTATCTGGTGTCTGGAAATCTTCAAATAAAGAAAAATAGATTTGAGCCCTTTTCAATGTTAAAAACAAAACTCTGTTTACAGATTTAAAGGAAAATTATACGAGATATTAACCTTGGATAGAGATAATTCTTATTATGAACACAAAATGTCCTTTGTCCCACAGGACAGGCTTTATACATTATACAAGTTCAGACTAACAGAGGGTTACCCACCAAACCCAACCCTACTACCCCAGGCCCTTGTCTGGCCATAAAGCTACATTAGATCTGTGTTATATAACATTTGTTGTCACTTTAATTTAGAAAAAAACATAGATTCGTATTTCATATTGTTCATATATCTCATTTATATTCATGTGTAAGAATAACCCAGAAACAATAAACATGAAAGGACAAAACAAATAAAACAACTGAAATAATTGAAAAAAAAATTGATAATCAGAGAAAAAGTTATCGATGATGTTCTGAATTGTGGGTTCTGCAGCCCCGAGTGTTCTCTGACGGCCGTTCCCAAGCCCGGATAAATTAGAAGGTTGCATCAGGAAGGGCATCCGGCATAAAACATGTGCCTCCTGGGATGATTCGCTGTGGCGACCCCTTCGGGAATAAGCCGAAAGGGAAGGAAGAGGAAGATTACCAGAAAAGAAGTTGAAAATATTTTTTAAAAACTTAGATAGTGATAAAAGCAAGAAGAGAGGCATTGGACTTGGTTTAACAAACTCGCAAGCTGCCAATCAGAATTGGGGTGGCCAATGGAATTCCAGGGCTGGCCCCCCCAGCCCCCCCATCTAAAGTCATCATTATGCTGGACGTCCAGTTAACTGAAGGTCCTTAGGGACAACAGAACATGGACTTAATTTATCTTCTGTGAATTTTATCAGCTTTAAAATAATGAAAAAGACTCAGATTTTCCTGCTTCTGGTCTCCGACTGCCAGCAGATGCTTGAACGCTGCATCAGGACTCTGAGAAAATGAGACCATAAACGTCCACACCTAGATCTGGCGTCCCTGCAGGACACCCACCGATCATTATGACCCCTCCCATCCCAGGAACTGCTGAACTCAGGTAAATGGTCCTGTGGTCCGTAAGAGCTCAAAGACTCAGGGAGGAGTTTCTATCCTCAGATAAGGTTCCTGGACCAGACCTGCCTCACCATCTGTTCTGGTACGTTCACGATGCCGCTTCATCACTTTCTCTTCCATTTTCTTTTGGATATTCTTTATTTATTGATAGTAAGTACGTAAGTAGGTAAGTAACTAAGTAAGTAAGTAAAATGTATTTATATAGCAGAGAGAAATCTCACAAAGTGCTTCACAAGATAAAAACATAAAAATACAACAATATACATCAGACATAAAAAACAAAACACTCAAGATAAAAACAGTAAAACATTTAAAAGAAAATGCAGCATCAGGCTGGCTCCATGCCTGACTACACAGATGTGTTTTTAACTGCTTTTTTAAGATATCAACAGAAGAGGCTGCTCTTAACTCAGCTCCATCTCCTTGGGGTTCAGTCCGCTACGTGGGACACAAAGCAGTCTGGTTTCAGCAGATCGGAGTGACCTCACAGGATGATCAAAACAGAGGAGATCAGCTAAATATGGAGGAGCCTGACTGTTGAGGGCGTTGTATGTGAGGGTGAGGATTATGAAATGGATCCTGAAATTTACAGGGAGCCAGTGAAGAGATGCTTAGACAGGAGTGATGTGAGAGAATCTCTGGGATCTGGACAGAAGTCTGGCAGCAGCGTTCTGGATCAACTGAACATGGTTTAATGAGGCTTTACTGAGACAGGTGAAGAGGGAATTACAATAATCTAGGCGTGAAGAGATGAAGGCTGAATGACCATTTCTAGTTCTGAATGAGATATGATTGATCTGAGTCTGGCGATATTTTTAAGATGAAAGAAGCAGGACCGGGTCATATTTCTGACGTGTCCATCAAAGAGCATAGCTCTATCAAAAATAACACAAAGATTTCTGGTAGTACAACATTAGAAGAAAGGGCCCCTAAGCATTAACAACTTTACAGGCCAAACTTTCAGGGCCAACAATTAAAATGTCAGTTAACTTATTACTACTACTTACTAGATTTATGTTGCTTGAGATATTTTCCGGTTTGGATTTCTAGAATGATTTATTTTCAATATATTTTCTGCAAACCTTTTGAGTATTTTCTTACTGCTGTAGCATGGATACAGTCTAGGAAAGATTCACAGTTATTATACTTGTGTATAATATATGTGACAAATAAACTCTCTTAAATCTTAAATATTTCTTTTCTGTTAATGGTTTTAGTAAAAGGAGGCTTAACTATTTGATGCTGTGACAAGTGCGTGAAATGAAATCAAGAAGGTGAGAAGTAACAGAATCGTGGATAAGAACTGTTGGATGTTAGAAATGGGCGCAGACCAGATGAAACGATATTACTGATGTGTTTTTTATAAGAAAATGCTGTGTGAATGATGCCAGCCAGACTGTTGACCCGAGGAGGAGGATTTAAGACATCTGGACAAGTATCAAGCTAACTGAGTTTTAATTTCTGCTGAGCAGTCAGACAGAGGAAAGGGAGGAAACCTTTGAAGTGGGAAATTAATTCCAGCTTATTGTAAATGTTTCCTCTATAAGTATTTCTCTGATTTAGTGGAAACAACATAGATGTGGTGGAAACAGACACAAGGAGGGTTTTATTACATCACAGAGGGAAGGGTGGGCTGGGTTATTGTCCCCTCTGCTCTGGAGAAAATGCTTTGTCTTTTTAAACTTCTTTATGAAAGACATTGGTTTTGTGTATATGACCTCCACACACCAGGGGGCGCTGCTGCCCACATTCATGAACAGCCTCAGTTTATTAACATGGAAACATATCAGCTGCAGGTTTTAGAAACATCTCGACAGAAAGTAGAAGCACAAACATTTTTCATGTTGGTCAGACTGGACTTGGACGTCGAGCTCGAACCTGACCGTCCCGTGCAGCTTTAGGACCTGCAGGACAAATGCCAGCCCATTCAGGAGCCTCTAATTGTGGCCTGGGAAGCCCCACAAAGGCCCCCTGCCTCCAGATTCAATGGGCTGTCCTGCAGAGGTCCGTGTGAACCACAGCGCCCCTTTTTCCTCCCCATCCTGCCTTAGTATGTCAGCCTCCGCCCCCCCCATGCCCTCCCCCCTGTCCCTCGTGTTAATTAATAGGCCTTACTGGCAGATTTGGATCCAGCTCTGCTTTGATTGAAGGCAGCCATTAGCATCTATTAATTTTGCCTCTGGCGTTCTATCGTGGGCTCTGAAAGGGGGAATTAAGTGGTGTGAGTCATTGTGAGGCTGAGTTAAAGTGTGATTATTGTCCCGCAGCCTGGAGCCGCAGCTAACTGCTGCTAAGCCCTCTTGAAAGTGAAGGGGCGACTCCTCTCATTAGAGCCCAACAAGGGAAAGATATTAACAGGAAATAGCTGCAAATTTCTTTCTTCCACTTTTAATCTGTCCTCTGTGGCGTCCACGTGAAAAGGGCACTTCAAAATGTAAAGAGGGGGAGACCGGAGCACGAGCGGCGGGGCCAAACAGCGGCTGCCATGATACCTCGTTCCTCAGGCAGAAGGTTTGATGCTTCGAGGAGCTGGAGACAGTTTTCCTCAGCTACACTCTGTCTAGCTCTGTCATTACTCTGGGTGGTACTATCTGGCTTCCAGTGCCACAACTGGAACCTTTGAGTTAGTTTGGACCAGGACTTGTCCTCTGACTCACATAAAACAGCCCTCTAGGACCACCTTGTAATATTCCCAGAATGAAGAACTTCCTGTCTCCGTCCAGATTAGACTGTAATTCCTGATTATTGTTCTGCAGAGAGGTTTCTAAAGAGAATTATCATCCAATTTTATCTTGTCCAGAAAAGAGTTTAAATTTCTTCTCCTCTCATATAAAACTCTTAGAGATCAAGCTCCACTGGATCTTAAAGATCTCAGAGTTCCAGATTTTCATAAGAGCCCTTCAATCTCAGACTGCAGGTTTACTGGTGGTTCCCAGAGGTTCTAACACTAGAATGGGAGGCAGAACTTTCAGTTATCGGGCCCCTTTGTTCAGAACGGCTCCCAGTTTGGCTTCGGGAAGCAGACATCCTCACTACCTTAAAGATCCGGCTTCAAACTTTTCTTTTCTTTCTAAAAATCTTATAGTCCAGACTGGCTCGGTGACCCTTAGCCACCCGTGTTGCCATGCTGCAATAGGCCGAGGCTGCTCAGCGGAGGTTTCTTTGCTTCCGTGACAACAGTCCTGCAGATGAAGATACGCATGATGATGATGAAGATGAGGAGGAGGAATTAGACTGGATTTGTGTAAATGAACATAAAGATTTGATGTTTATCTCACCTGACGGACACGTCTGTTCCTTATGTTCCCAACAGAGCACTTCGCTCTCAGACTGCAGGTCTACTGGTGGTTCCCAGAGTCTCTAAGAGTCG
>JBBBVU010000007.1:3346132-3360282 GCA_037177055.1 Atherinosoma microstoma | reverse complement strand
AACATGTTTACAGCCTGGATCAAAAAAACATTTTAGGTTTAATAGGTCAAGTTTACCTTCGTGACAACTGTGGGGGGAGGGAATTTATTTATAACCCATTTATTTAGATATTATTCAATCTGGAAATTCTTCATAATTAAGGACGTGTCCTTTTGATTGACAGGTGTCAGATATCCGGCAAAAGGAGGCAGAGGATAGCACAACCGTGGTTTTTAGCAGGCTAACAGCGCGTTGTAGCTTTAGCCTGTCTACCTCCGTTAGCTGGTTACCTCCGGGTTAACTTTGTTAACTCGTAGCTACAGGTGGCTCTGAGTTTGATGGGTGTCAATCATCCCTCCCCACTCTCAACTCAATTCAACTCAACTTTATTTATAAAGCGCTTTAAAACAACCTCAGCTGACACAAAGTGCTGTACAAAATAAACACAGCGACACAAAGAAATACAACAATTAACACTGAAAATAAATAATAGATAATAAAATAATTGCTTTATTCCCTTCCTTCAAAAACTTTATATCTGGATGCATCTCTGTCAACATTACATGGATATGAGCTTGAATACTCTCATCCTCGCCACAGTGGTCATCCTCCCGAGCCTATGATGCATACAACCAAACAGCAGCATGTAACAGTACTGGATACGTTTGGTTATGAATGAACTGAAACAATGGTAGCCAAACGTACGGATGGCCCGTTTATGTTGAGAAGCTGGCAAATCTTCTCAACATAAACTTTGTGTTGTGGATTTAATGGGACACTGAAAACATCCCACACAAAAAGGCACTTGCAAAATCACCAATACCCTCTTTTTGAAGCCAGTGATGCACATCATACTGTACCTTTTGTCCAAAGTCTGTAACTCATCTGCAAGAAAATACATAAAAGGAACTAATGTTATATTAAGATAATCTACCTTTCCCCAAGAAAGTCCTTAGCTAGTCATGCTTGGTAAAATAAGATTTAACTTAACTTGATTCTCTAAGGTTTCAGACGTTACTCACACTTAATCCAGCTTCTAATCCAAATTCCTACACAGGTGATCACATTAGTGAATAGTAATCACCACTGACATGTTACATCTGTTCTGTTTAAGAAGGTGTAATCCATACGGAAAGCAACACTCAGCTCCCACAGGGCAACCAACCGAGCAGCCGGCTCCCAGGCCCCCCCATGCCAAAATTCATGTCAAAATAGATTCTTAGTACAAAAATGCCCTGCAACCTAACACCATACAAAATTAATTTTACATATAGGTATGATAAGACCTAGAGACAGGGTGGAAACTCCATCCTCATTAACATCCATTATTGCCAAAAGGTGCATCCATGTTTCAAGATGGCTGCTCGTGGGGCTGATTTTTAGAACCATTATTGTGACATCCAATCAGCAGCCACGGTGCAGAACACATGGCAACACTCAATGAAGCTCATGCCAGTTATAAAGCCTGTCGTGGAACAGTGCCATACATGTAACTAGTCTACAACACGACATTTCAGACTTCAGGAGAACCAGTAGTGTGAACTGATGAGAACATTACAGACATGCATTAGAAATACTTTTTAAAACATGAATATTTGAGAGTGATGATCTCCTAACACCCAAACTTTCACCAGGTCTTAAAGAACTTTTTCTCCCATAAAGAGTTGTCTGCATTAAAGATAGGAACTGTTACTCTTACAGAAAAGGGATTTTCAGGTGAAAATGGTTCTGGGTAGAACCTCTGCCTTCATGGAGAACCCTTATTTCTAAGAGTGTAGGAAGAGTGAATACTTCACTATAAAACCCTCTTCATCTCCATGGAAACGAGCAGGACCTTCATGATTCATATTAAACAAAGGAGAACACATTAAAAGATGACAGCGATGCAGGTGGATCCCTCACTGGTGGACTATCTGACTGGCAGACCACAGCACGTACGCCTGCAGAGCTGCATGTCGGACAGCAACACTGGGACACCACAGGGGACCATCCTCTCTCCCTTCCTCTTCACTCTCATCTGCACAGAGACCTGCCACCTTCAGAAGTTTTCTGTTGACTCGGCAGTGGTTGGATGCGTTACAGGGGATGATGTGACCGAGTACAGGACAGTGGTGGATAACTGTCACTTGGAGCGAGAGTAACCACCTACAGCTCGATGTGACACAGACTAGGGAACTGGTGGTGGACCTGAGGAGGACTAAGGCTCCAGTGACCCCTACTAACATCAGAGGGGCCAGTGTGGAGGTGGTGGAGGCGTACAAGTACATGGGGTGTACTTGGACCACAAACTGGACAGGGGTAAGAACGTGGACACAGTCTACATAAAGGGCCAAAGTCGTCTCAATTTTCTGAGGCAACGGAGGTCCTTCAACATCTGCAGGACGATGCTGAGGATGTTCTATGAGTCTGTGGTGGTCAGCGCCATCATGTCTGCAGCCATGTTGTGGGAGAGGAGCTGGACTCGCTGACAGCTGTGTCTGAGAGGAAGATGTAGATACTGAACTTTCCCTTTCATTCACTCCACAATCTGCTCATCAGCTACAGGAGCTCGTTCAGCTACAGACTTTTACTCCCACGCTGCACGTCTGAAAGACACAGGAAACCATGAAACTATGAAACTATGAACTTTGGCGGTCACACTAACACTGACCACCAGTCATACATACCTGTTCCTGTATATCAGGCTCTTTACCATGTAAAGGTTCATACAGTGATAATTATGTTTCTGTAGAGACTACAAAGATTTGTCTCAGATATTTATTATATTTTGTAAATATTTTTCCTTAATGCTGATCTTTTATTGCCGTCATTCTTGGTTTTCTTACATTCTAATACAAAAGTTGGTGTTTGAACTGTTTGGTTTGGATGCCGATGCTCGGTGGAGTCTTTAAGCCTCCCCATCATTTAGGTCTGCTCCATGTCATCTTCTCTACTGTACGGATCTCATGCTGCCCTCTGTACACGATGAAGATGTTCTATAACTTGATCATATTTACATTTTTAATTCATTAAATGAACAGGAGAGAAAAAAACACAAAACTGTAATTTTAATATTCTACATTTTTTCTTCTAAACTGTGACTGATCCGACTTGTTTGATCAGGAACGAGTTTCTAATCAGAACAATTGTTTGTTTCCTCCACTGATGTGATGAAAATGAGACAAAGTCAGATACGGAAACACAAAACAAACTGAGTGTCATCGTTTTATTGTTAATAATCAGACACATCTTCACTTCTGAGCTCAGAGCATCGTTCCTCCTCTTCATCTATCTTCCTCCTGCAGGTCAGAGCAGGCCGAGGGCAAGACCGAGCCCCTGCAGCAGGTCCACGTTCAGGTAAACTCTGCAGAACGTGAGGAAAACGCCGACAGACGAGAACCCGATCAGAACCCAGAGAACCTTGGCGCTGAAGTAGAGCGGAGCCAGACTGAAAGAGATGGTGACCCGACATGTCAGACCCACAACTCAGAACATCTACAAGTATCAGAAACACGAAGAAGATGATCCGGATCAGACTCCAAACCTCCAAACACAAACAGAACTCCCAGTGGTGTTAAACCAGCCTGATGTTTATGTGGAAACAAATTATTTTTACAACGTAGGTAAGAGGAGGCTTGGCCCGTACCTGGGGTACGCTTGTTTCATCTTATATATTGTATATTATTATATAGAAAAGCATATTGTGTAAATTGGCATAATATTATCTAATGTGTGTTTTTTTTAACTTTTCACGTTTTTAAAATGTGAAGCACTTTGCGTTGCTTCATGTAAGAAAGGTGCTAAACAAATAAAATTTTAATTGATTTCAACGTTTTAGCAAAACTGTGCACAGATTAATGTGTATTAGATGTCGATATATAAATAAGTATTGGTTGTTTGTCTATAGTAAAATAAATATTCATAGTAATATTTACTGGTGGCTAATTCCAAATGTTTCTATGTAATCATACAATTAAATATGGAAATATTCATAGAATATATATGCATTGTATTTTATGATTTTATATTTTTTACCTTTATGTTAAAATAACTTAAATACAATGAAATTCTTGACAACTTACATATTTATAAAATAATATATTCATAGTTGCTTATATATATATATATATATATATATATACATATACACACACACACACACGGTATATATATTTATATTTTGCCAATATTGAATATAGCAATGAACTTTAAAAAAGGGGTCAGATTTAAAGTCTTCCTCCTCCTTTTCAAACAGGTAGATTAATTTTTTCTTTGTTTTATGAAGCTTTTAACCCCTTAACGCCTGAATTTGTTTACAATTATATAAAAAACTAAATTCTGTTTTTAAAAAAATGAGGAAAAATATAGAAAAATATTAAATAAACTATTAAATTTAGAAATAAATAAAAATTTTATAAATCAATAAAAAAATATATAAATAAGAATAAACACTAGAACATGACATGAATATAAATACTTAAATAATTGTAAATAAATTAAAATAAACACATTAATTACATCAATAAATTAAATAAAAATAGAGTAAAAAATTACCAGAAGTGGTTTGTGACCATTTTGAGACCCTGGATATTAAGGGGTTAATTTGTTGCATCGTTATATCTGATTCACCGTTTTGACAACTTGTTTGGAATCAATCAATCAATCAATATGTGAAATCAAATAAACTCCAAAAGAGTGAAAAGCTAAAAGTCCAAACTTCTGCCACCTTGGGGTGGAAACGGGAATCTGATTCTATAAAATGTGTCTGCAGAGGAAACTGGCCCGGTGTGGTTCCGGTTCTGGTTCCTTACCGGCCGTGTGCTGACTCAGCATAACCCCAGAAGTAACGCATGCGCCCGTACAGGTACAGCAACCCGCAGACGGAGGAAAAACCTGCAGCACACACACATTTTACTGCACACTGTGTGTGTGTGTGTGTGTGTGTGTGTGTGTGTGTGTGTGTGTGTGTGTTTACCTTGGCTGAAGAAGACTCCAGACGTCCACAGGACAGTGATGAAGATGGGGAAGTACTCTGAACAGTTTGCTCTGCGCACACATACACACATACACACACACAGGTGCAGGTGTGTTAGTGACGTGGCCACCAGGTGGAGCCAGAAACACTTCCACTCATTAAACTGAAAGTTGTAAAATCCTGAAACAATCACAGCTGAACTGTGTCGAATGTCAGAAAACCTGAGAAATGATTCAGTTTGATCCGGTAGGATCAGCGGGAATAAAAACAATCAGGATTCAGATTTAACATTTTAATCTGAAAAAAAAACAAAACAAAACCCAATCTTTTGTCTTTTCTCTGATTCATGTGGAACTGGTCATGTTGGGATGCTCCTGCAGGATGGAGGGTTGAATCAGAGATCGTTTTCCTGAGCTAGATCATTATTCTTGTGGATTTCTTCATATGAACACAGTTACTATAAATTGGACAAATGTGTATTATATGATGGATTTGTTTTAGTTGGATTATAAATTTAACTTAAAAGAATTGGATTTTAAGTTCTGCTGCACTTTGCTGGTACACGGAAGAGAGAAAACATCTATTCTTTCCTCACTGCACTGGTTGCTTGATCTTTATAATCCTTTCATCTGTCTTTAAGTCTTGAAATGCCAGGCCGGGCCATCGATCACTGCTGGTGGCCCCATTTATCAGCTGATCATTGAATTAGTAAGAGGACAAATTTTACATTAATAATTCATAAATCTATACTTATATAACAAATGCTAATTATGTTAAACCTGCAGCTTGTTTTCTTTCCAACACACACACACACACACACACACACACACACAAAGTGACTGACTGAGCTCTGAAGATCCTCTCGAACTCCGGCGGTCCGCTGGTGGTGGGCGGAGACACTGAATACTTCCTCCTGGCATAAATGACCTGAAGAGAGAAATAAGCTGGACACACACACACAGAAAACACACCGTGATCCATCACCGTCGCGTGATGGTGAAAGTTCAGACATGAACCCATGAAAACATCAATAAAGTTGATCAATCTGCAGAAATAAAGGAAATACTGACAAGATAAATAAAATAAACTCTTATTTCTGAAGATTTTTTTTTACAAAACAATCTTATTTTCATAAAACCTGAAAGAAAAATCTGATTTCTGAAACTCCAACAGAACCACTGAAGTTCTGGAGAAACAGCTTCCAGTCCGCCTCGTCCCAGATCTCCCAGCATGCCCACCTACCTCGTCCCAGATCTCCCAGCATGCCCTCCTACCTCGTCCCAGTTCTCCCAGCATGCCCTCCTACCTTGTTCCAGGACACCCAGCACGGTCACGGCACCGAGGCCGACCGCGTCCTCCACCATCCCTGCAGAGGCAGCAGTCCCACAGCTGAGACAGAGACGCAGTGAGAACGTCCAGGAAACAGACGCAGGGGGAGCTCACCTGCTGGGGGGGGCGGGGCCTAAAAACACACCTGCAGTCAGCGAACTGTTTACAGGTCAGAGAGCGAGCAGCTGCCACAGAGCTGAGCCGTGATCTGGAGGACTGTTCAGCCTGAGACACCCACAAATCAACAGTTACACAAATGACTGCACCAGTAAGAACCCAGGTAACCTGAATGGAAGTTTTCTGACTGCAATAACCAGCCTGCTGCACAAGCACACAGATCCTTCATTGTTTGTCCAGGGAGAACCATCTCATTATTAATGTAAAAAAACAGTTTCTGCTGGTTCTACAACCAGCTGATAAGAATCTGATTGGCTGCTTTTGTCGTCATTGAACTGCTGAGAACGTTGCTACGTTATAATCGAGCCTAAATGAAAACACCTACAGCTGTCAGAGCTAAATGATTCGTCTCCTTCCATTAAAGAAAAGGCAAATTCTTCATAGTAATTCAAATGACTGCAGACTGAAAAAAGTAACAATAAATAAAAATTTGCTAAATTATAATTTAGTGAAATAAGACATTTTTTAATTTCGAGTTGAAATAAAACAAACAATACGGTCCTGGACCAATGATGGTGCAGAAGTCTGATGGAGAGTTACAGAAAACACCTGCTTGCCTCAAAGGATTGCTCGTTAAAATATTAGCTTATGAGTGACGTAACTTATATTAATTTCTCATTTTTTAAAAATATTTCTATTGAACCACAATTAAAAAATAATGTCATGATTTGCATAAAAGTTTTATGTATTACTTTAGTCAGTTTCAGCTTATTTCAGTGACAACTGATTTTTTTCCTTCTTTAATGGAAGAGTAGGAATCATTTTGCAG
Organism: Atherinosoma microstoma; assembly: GCA_037177055.1. Classification (NCBI taxonomy): domain Eukaryota; kingdom Metazoa; phylum Chordata; class Actinopteri; order Atheriniformes; family Atherinidae; genus Atherinosoma; species Atherinosoma microstoma. The sequence goes on along the minus strand of JBBBVU010000007.1, from coordinate 3,353,074 downwards.
ACGCCTTTATATAAAACATTTATTAATTCAACTTAAGTCAACACATATTTGCTGTTTATTTCTTTTCAATTATATTACGGGAAATTTACAAGAAAATATTAGGAAAGAGGAGCAAAATACGGTTGTTTCCCGGCCAAGACGGGAGGCTTGACAGCTACGGCACGAAGAGCATCGTCCGGTACGGGATGTCAGCATGGTACGACTGGTACAGTCTGCCATGAAGATGATGGGGGAACTAGAAACCTCTCCCTCCCTCCCATCCATCCATGAGCAGGCTGTAGACAAGCACAGAGCACAGCGTAAACATGAGTAAATAATATGTCTGCGGAGTCGTCTGTCCTCCACCGTCGGCTTCTGGTGCAGGAGAACGATGAAGAGTTCCAGGTGACGAGTGAAAGCACGTTCGCTACGAATATTTTCATGTTGTTCTGAGCAACTTTATGCACCAATCAGTGAGTCGATTGAGACAAAGACTGGAATTTATCCGACATTAAGTGACAACTTATTTTTGGTCTTCATTCAAGACTTTTTCACATATTTGGAACAAAGTTGTGGTAAAAGAAACAAAAATATCTGATGTTCAGGAAGATGTGAGACGTCGGAGCTTCTCCACAGTTCAGATGGAGTTCAGCTCCAGACGTCTCCGTTTGTTTTCCAGTTCAATTGTTATCAAAGACTAAATTAAAAAGGGGAAAAGTTAGTAAATGATTTATTCTGGTTTCATTTTTAACGTCACAAAAACCTGGAATTTTAACTGGAGTGTGAATACTTCTTATATCCACCGTAGATGACTGATGGTGTTCAGAGCAGAGGGATGAAACCCTGAAACTCCCCAACACACAACTTTATTTAACCCCACGGTGTCCAAACTCCACCAAGCTGCTCACCTGAAAAAAACAAAAACAAACCACACACACACACAAGCAGCTTGTTTCTAAAGAACTATATTTACATAACACTCTTGTTTTACAGAGAACCATATCAAAAGTATAAAATACTTACAAAAATCCGCTGCAATATATAAAAATAACTTCTATCTTCTCCAGATCATTAGGAAAGGCTTACATACAAAAAATATATTTATAGACATTTACAAAGAGCCCGTTCACAACAGTCAGACCCAGAAAAGCCGGCAGGAAGTCTGCAGCCGCCCCAACGGGGACGCCAGACAGCCCCGAGACTGAAATACCGCACGGAAAACACAAAACACCGGTCTGAAGCAGAGAACAGGACAAACGGGCCGCAGATCCACCTTAAAACAGGACAAACGGGCCGCAGATCCACCTTAAAACAGGACAAACGGCCACAGATCCACCTTAAAACAGGACAAACGGCCGCAGATCCACCTTAAAACACGACGGGTGTCAGACGGATGTCACTTAGAGATGAAGGTTCAAAGCGATCGGAGCAAACAGAGAATCGATGCAACGTCATGACTGGATTTGTAGCGTGAGAACCATCAGGAAACAACTTGATTTAAACACGAAACTCATCGTCTGACGTCGGGTTTGCGACCATCTCTCGGCAGGTTTGATTCATTTTCAACAGAAAGTTACAATCCTGAAACCTTCATCAGTCATTTGTCCTCAGAAGACTGAAGCTGATCTTTTTTATTTGGAATGAAACTAATCAGCGTCAACATTTTATAACAAATATATATTTTTTAAACTATTTTAATGTAAAATCTTCAGTCTGCAGCTGTCATATCTGATCCTGAACCGTTTGAAGTAATCTGATTACAGAGACAAACTATGAACTGATTCTGGATCAGGGAAAATCTCAGGATTAATTTTATTTTTAGTTATTTTGCCCCGAGTTCACACTTTCAGCTCCAAGTTATTTTTACCTTTTAAGATAAAATTAGATAAAGACTCTGCCTGACAGGCCACGCTCGGGGCATAAATCTCTGTTATAAGAGGAGCTGAACCGTCTCCTCTCTGCTGCCGGTTCTGTAAACCTGTTCCAGTTCCAGTAATGGTCACAGGAAACTCTGAAAGTGCGACTTGGTCGTGAGTTTCCAGTTGAAACGACGCCAAACAAACAGAAATGTTTTCAGAGCCCCCGCTGCAGCGTTTAGAAAACACGGTGGGACACAACACACGTCTGAAGACTTTCTACGTGGAGAGCGAAGAGATTTCTGCCGTGAATATCTGAGAATAATGAATGAGCTCAGTGAAACTCAGCCGAGAGAACAAAAATAACCTCGTTGGGGAAAAAACTAATTTCCATAAACAAAACTAACTGTTGTGGGAGATAAAATGTTTGCTGTGTTTCCATAAATTTCCCTACGTATGAAAATGAAGAGCAGAGCAGCAGATAGGAGATCTGCTCCTGAACTCAACACTGAGATGGGCTCCATTTTAATTTGGCTCCGCCCCCTTTTACGCTTTAGGTGTTTGTGTCTCCTGTGGACCAATCAGCTGCTCGGATCGGCTGCGACGTTCCCGGGGGCGCTGCCGGCCTCCAGGTGGCGCTGTGAGGCGAGTACAGTGGTTGAGCACTGAGCCATAGGTTCAGTAGTAGTCTTAGTGCGACTCCATCCATAAACACTGCCGTGTGTTAGATTCACTCACACACACAGACACACACACACGTCATCGCAATCAGATTTACGTTCCCGGTGGAAAAACATTGAAAACATCCGACTGTGATGCTTCAGGGGAAAAAATTAACCCCGTCTGGTTCCAGCTGGTTTAGTTAAACTGGACGTTTGCTTCAATTCATCTAAAATCATAGAACAGATTATTTCACACAAATCTGGACATTTTCTCATGTTTTTCTTTCATTTCTCAGACCATCAGCTGTTTATGAGGTTAAATGAAAACATTTTGGTCTTATCAGTTTTCAGTAGTTTTCCACCGGGAGCAACGGTTGCCGTTACATCAGCAGTTTGGTGACTTCACTCATCTGGACTGAACTGGTTTTGCTTACAACCAGTCAGCTGACCCGGGGTCTGCCTTCTCAGCACGTTTCCTGCTCAACGACAGGCGACTGTCAGTCCCAGCGAATCAGGAAGCAGCTCGTTCACAGATGTAAACAAACCTTCAGGATGTAACCGGACCCATGGTCAGATGGCGCCTCAGCGACAACGTTAACGTGGCGGCTTCAACACGTCGGACGCAGCAGGAAGTGGTCAGCGGCTCACTCAGCAGGTGAGGGCAGGTGTGTGGATCTACTGGTGGCTGGCGAGCAGCTCGTCCAGGTCGGCCATCCACTCCTGGGTGCTCTGACTCTTCAGCAGCGAGTCCACCAGCTCGCTCTCTGCTGCGAAGCTCCCCGCCGCCACGTTGTATCCAAATGACACCTGCTGCTGCTGGCTGGCAGTCCTGCTCACCTGGTATCCTTGGTTACACTGCATTCCCTGGCGACTGTTGCTCTGCGGCTGTACAAAGGCCGCCATGTCGGGGAGAACAGCCTGGTTCTGATTGGCCTGCTGCTGCTGAGTCTGCTGCTGATTGGCCATCGGCTGGCCCAGGCTCTGTGGGTTTGGCTGCACCCTCTGCTGGGTGGCGGCCATGTTTGTCTGCATCATCTGCTGCCCGGGACTTAGACCCGTCATGGGGCGTCCGCCGGGGTTGGCACCAAAGGGGGCGGAGCCAGAGGGCATCTTGGGGATGCGCGTCTGCTGCATGTGGAAGGCGTTGGGGGGGTTGTTGAAGGCATTGCTGGAGGGCTGCTGGTTGGCAAGCTGCTGCTGCCAGGCCGGGTTCTGGCCGCCCTGCATGGGCCCAGACAGGCCGCCTCCCATGCCGCCCGGCATGCGTGTGGCGGCCGCCAGCTGCTGCTGTTTCAGCATGGCGGCGTTGGGCTGCTGCTTCAGGTGCTGCTGCTGTGCCAGTAAGTTCTGCCTGTAGGTGGCGCTCATGGAGCCCAGAGGCTGGCGCTGAAGGCCCGCCTGCTGGGCCGGGTGGTTAGGGTGAAGGTTCATGTTGTAGTGGACTTCCACGCCGGCTCCGCCCCCTCCGCAGGATGGCAGACTGATATCAGCCTGGCTCACCGAAGGGGGCGGTGCGACGCCGCCTCCCGGCCCGCTACCCTGACCCATGTTCATACCCATCATGCCTTGGTTCGGAGGGAACATGCGGGACCCAGGGGCGGGACCTCCCATGGATCCGACACTGCCCATTGGCTGAGAGGAAGCTGTGGAGAAACGAGCAGTGATTAGACAGTGGAACTTTTTATTTTATAAAAATATTTATCCAAGAATGTCGTCAGTTAAATATGTAAGAAAAAATTTTGTCATACGTAAATATCTAAGTCAATCATTATCAAAACGATTCAGGAAATGAGTGGCCCTATCACTAACTGTACTGTAGAAATAACACAGATCCACAGTGACCAAGTCTTTTCTCATCTGCACATCATTGTCTCAAGTCTTGGCTTTCAGGAGAATAAATATTGGCGTTGATACAAACACACAACAGAAACTATTTACATATTTACACTTTTTCCTCATTTATAGTTATTCATGCTACTATTTACCTCCTATCCTCACAAAACCAACGAAGTTTTCTTAATCATGAAAATGTGATGAATACTGGTGTTATCAGGTATCACTCATTGTGGATTTATCACATTGAGTCTCTGAATAAACACTACATTTTGCAGCTGGATTGTAAACCTCCTGGATGGGATGTAAATGCCTGGAAAACTTTCGTAGATCACCTAAAGCAGAGGTCACCAACTGGAGGACCCCGAACCCATCCCTATGGACCCCGCCCTAGAACCAACATATAGGCTACGGGGTGATATCTGACGGGGTGCTTTCCGCAACTTTTGCATCCTTTACGGTGGTGGTGAGGAAACAAGCCGACCAGCTGCATGTGAGCTAAGCCATCCCACATGATAACAGTCAGCCAATTAAGTTCCTCAGCGGTAAACTTTGAAACGCTGCAGCGAAGACAGACGAGAGTTTCTGATCACAACATGTCATTTGTAAACTTGCTTTGTTGAACTATCGAAAAAACTCCACCCTGTGGAGTTTTTTACCGGCCGATACCTGCAATACCGCTACCTGCAGATCCGGAAAAGAAACTGCTACACACGCAAGTATAAAACGCACGCTGCCTCTGTGTCAGCTACGCAAGTCAGACCTGACGCAGACGCTGCATGAGTATAAACCAGCCGGTTATACACAGAGAAAAAGACGGCGGTGAGAGGGGGAGAAACATTAAGGAAAGATGGCACACTAAAATAAAAAACAATAAAAAATGTAGACAGCAAAAATAGGCCGTTTGTTCCGGAATGGACAGGCTCATTTTTCATTCTTACTTCCCACCTGAAGCAATGAACCTGTGTTTTCTGTGCTCAGAAACATTGCCGATGTAAAATGCCCCTTTGCGACCAAATATAAAAGGATTTGATCAAACCGCTCAAATCAGAATAAGATCACAGAAAATATGTGGTCTCAAAGCCCAAAATGGTTTGGCCACCAGGATCCTGAGCAACACATTCACTGTACAACAACGTGCTGAGGAATATTCCCTGGATGTGCCTGGATTTTAGGCCAACACAAAAAGTAATTTACTGATGGAGGAATTGTGAAAGAATGCATGAGCCAAGTTGCAGAAACACTTCTTGATGGAAAACAAACCGGAACCGGCGATCTGGCAAGGTTTTATGGTTTAAAACATTTTTTTTTCTAACAGATTTAGCTCTGATGTGAAAATTAACAATCCATCACACAGATTGTAAAAATACAAGTTGAACTTTCAGTTCTTTGGTCAAGAAAAACGACACAAACTAAAACTCAAACAGCGGTCGGCTCTCTGTCTCGTGTAGATTAAACAGTCAAATTTCTGGGTGAAACATCTCAGCTGTAAATGACTTTTAACACTTGATGGTTTCTGAATTAAATGCAGATGAAAGTTTGTTATAAACAGCACATCACAGGAAGTTTCAGCATCAGATGGCTGATCTGATGCAAACAGCTGCTTTCATTTCCTAGTCAAATCAGCGGCGAGCATCATTTACACATCCAGAGCCCGTTGGTCCTGAACGCCACAACAGGTTCTGATGAAACCAGGACCTGATGCATCATCTCATCCCTGTGAGGCTGCAAAACCGGTTTTTGTGTTACGTGGAGCTGCAACGTTCCCACACAGATGAGACGGTTTCACACCGATCATGTGACATGTCAGACACCACAGGTCTCTCATTCTTTTACACGGCCACAGATTATCATGATTGACACCAACTGGTTTCAACCTCCAGTTCCAGTTCATTACAGCTACATTGGTACTGGTTATCCTAACAGATGACAGTTCCCAGGTCAGCTATATAAAATTCATAAAACATGTCTGAGCTTGAAGTTCTCTTTAAGAAAATAAAAATAAATCTAAAATGAATCAATTTAAATTCTACATTTTTAAAAAATTTATTAAAAGAATAAAATGTCATTTTGTGTCACGAGTGTCAGATCTTTACGTTTCCAAACTCAACCACGAGCAAACCTCGGCTGTAAACGTGAACTCGGGTCTCGTCAACTTGATCCGGTCTCGGGGGAAAACCTCCAGGACAGAGCGGGTCAGATCTGTCTGGTTAGTCTGCAGCTCCACATCTGAGTAGCACTGGTCTGAGCACCACTGGTCTGAGCACCACTGGTCTGAGTTTATAAACCCAGCTGAAAGCAGCGACTGTGAACGCAGCTCAAACTGGCTGCTGATCACAGCTGGTCAACCAATCAGAAACGGATCAGAATGGAGATGGTTTGGATCTCTGTAGTCCACCTCCTGTTAAAACTGGTCTGATGTGTTTTTGTGTGTGTGTGTGTGTGTGTGTTTTTGTGTGTGTGTGTGTGTGTTTTTGTGTGTGTGTGTTTTTGTGTGTGTGTGTGTGTGTTTTTGTGTGTGTGTGTTTTTGTGTGTGTTTTTGTGTGTGTGTGTGTGTGTGTGTGTGTGTGTGTGTGTGTGTGTGTGTGTGTGTGTGTGTGTGTGTGTGTGT
>JBBBVU010000007.1:3302699-3313270 GCA_037177055.1 Atherinosoma microstoma | reverse complement strand
TTTGGGATGTGGTGGAACGGGAGATTCTCATCATGGATGTGCAGCAACTGTGTGATGCTATCATGTTAATATGGAGCGAAATCTCTGAGGAATGTTTCCAGCATCTTGTTGGATCTATGACACTCAGAACTAAAGCAATTCTGAAGGAAAAAGTGGGTCCAACCCAGTACTAGCGAGGTGGACCTGATAAAGTGGACGGGTAGGGTGATTCTACACACAACCCAAAGACAGAGCAGAGAAAGTTTTACTAGCAGCAAGGAGCTGGCGACTGTACAAACACAAGATACGACTTGTCTTGCAGAAGCATTAAAACTTGTGATCTTTTCAGCGAAGTCGCGTCAGCGTCGCCTCAGCTGTGAGAGTTCCGAATGTATCATCGGCCATGTTTATGACTTTTAATTCCCCTTTAATTCAGGAGTTAAAGTTAAAACCAATCTAAATGACCATGAAAACACCTAATTCCGAATGAAAAGGATAATTCCGAATTAAACTTAATTCCAAAGTAAGTGGCTGGTTTATTCCCCTTTTAAGTCCGAATTAAATAATTCTTCTATCATATAAACCTTCATTCCGCTTTAAGTTGATTCCAGTCGTTCTGTGGATGCTCGTTCCCTCGTCATGACGCATATATTCTGTGCTGACGGCCTGAAGCAAACGTTGGACTCGAGCCGAGTCCATGCGCGTGAAAGTGCAGTCGTAAGCTAATGTCCAGCTGCCGCTTCAACACTAGAATCAACGTCAAGTGAAACTGGTTCTTATTACGTGAGTTTTCCATGTTGTAGACGAAAAGAAAAGAAGCAGGAAGCCGAGTTTGTTTTCTTCCGCCCCGTCCAACCAGAACCCTTCCCACCCCCCAGATCTAAAGCGGAATTAAGAAAACGTAGTTTCCTTGTAAACCTGAAGGAGAATACTTTAATTGCGAATTAATTAATTCGGAATAATTCAGAATTAAAAATCATCATGTAATAGTAGCCAGTGACAGAATAGTGAGCTCTTTCCGTAACTACTGATAATACGATGTAAGATTCACTAAATCTGCTTTCAATAGTCAGAAAATTATTCTAACAAAGTTTTATTTTATCCAAACATTTCATCTGGAACCACCTCCAAGCTTCAGCCTGCTGAGATGTTGAGAAAGATTTTAAACATGTTTTCTGAAAAAACTAAAAGCTGCTGTTGTGTCCTCACCTCTTCTGCTGTAGTCTCCTTCTCTTCCTCCTTCTCCTCTTCCTCCTCCTCCTCTTCCTCGTCTGCGGGAGCCTCCTCTTCATCACCCTTCTCCTCTGCAGCTGGAAGAAAAAAGAAAAAACATTAATCGTTGACAAACTGCAGGAAGAAACGCCACAAACAACCGAATCTGGTCTGATGTCAAACCTGGACTGCTCTTCTCTGCCTCCTCGGCCTTCTCCTCTTCCTCCTCCTCTTCCTCTTTCTCTTTCTCTTCCTTCACATCAGGCTGAGGTTCGTCCGTCTTCTTGTACTCCGCTGGTGACGCTGTGCTCTTCTTCTGCAGAACAAACAGGATAGATCAGGTCAACCTTTATGAGAAGTCACATTTAAGCCGAGTTTGAAGAGAAACGAGGCGGACGCGCCGAGATTTTCTTCTTCTGGGTATTTGAGTCCGTTTCTTCAGGACAAAACGGGATGAGATGCTGAAAACTGAACCGTCTTGATAGATGCGACAGAAAAGTGCAAGCTGGGAATTAACTGATGACGACTGCCTCCCAGCAGCCTTTGCTTCATCCACAGGATTGTGGTGGTCTGCTGCGTGAGTAGGAACCACAACGTCGGTTCAGTTTGCTGCTTCATTAGAAGAGGCAGCAGAAACCACCGATACGTCTCCATGGTGATGTTCATCATCTTCCACCCAATTAAAGACATATGTCAAAAGCTTGTTCTTTTTTCCTTTGGTTCTTAGTTTTTATTCTTTTTTCTGATCTGAATTTGTGGGTTTAAACATCCTAAACAACGTTGGGAACGCTTTTCACTGCTGCACCATTAAACCTGCAGCAGAGCTGCTGTGTTACTGCAGATGTTGAGCGGTGAAACTGTACGGAGAAAGTTTAAAAACATAAATCTGCTGCAGACGTTGAAGTTAAACATGACGACGTATCTGTCGTTTGGTCAGACGTGGACCAGACTACTGGTTACTGGAAATGATGTCCAGATAAAATCGGGTCCTCAGAATTTGGGAGAAAATAAAAACAGATTTCCAGGCCGGGATTCGAACCTGCACCAGCTGCATGGAGGAGCTGTTGCCTCTGTATACGAGCTTCGCTCCATCAAACTATTTTTTCCCACGTTTTTAATCATTTCCATGTTTAATACACTGCAGTCTGCCTCCCGGTGGTTTAGTTACTTGGACTTCCTGCCAATATGTTTGACTCCCGTGTTGCTGATCTTGTTTAGAGACCGTGAACAACTCTTAGATTAGTAGAAAGCAGATCACACCCTCATATGAGCAAATTCCACGCTTTACAACAGATTCCATTTTCATTGTCAAATTCTGTGATTCGACCTGCGTTTTCCAGCCAATCTGCTGCACCGTCTTGGCTGCAAACATGCTCTGAAGAATGTCAAACTAAGATCAGCATCCTTCACGTCCTCAGATAAAGCTAGACACTCCAGTCAGAGGTCACTGGTAGTTTGTTATGAAGACGACCATAACAGGGCCTTCTGTCGTCGCCCCCACCCTCCGGAACTCCCTCCCACAATTCATCCATGACACCACAGATCCTGCCACTATTAAATCACATCTATAAACCCACCGGTTTCAATCTGCTTTTATCACATCTATTCTACCTGAATTCTTTGTTTTACCCGTTTTCTGTATTTTGCTCCATTTTTTACAGGTGTTTTATCCTGTTAAGCAGCTTTGAGTTTGTTTTGAAAAGCACTTTATAAATAAAAATCATCATCATCATCCACAGACAAAGACCTGGTTCTGTTAAGTTCTGAGGACGGATTCAGGGTGAAGATCAAGTCTCTGTGGACAATAACATTTTTTTTGTACAACATGATCTTTGTTCTCCATCTACTGCAGTAATTCTTCACTCCAAAAGTGAACACCCAGTCATGGGAAACTGGAATATTAAAAATATAATTTTGTTTCCATCGATCAGGACTAAACTTCCAGACTGAAGGAAAAATTGTCCAAGAGAGCTGAAGAGGTCAGAGGTCAGAGGCTGCCTCTCAGGGTTTGGGTGGTTCTGGTTGTGTTCTTTCCTCTGAGCCAACAAGTAGTTTTTCTTTGGCTGGAGACAAAAAACTGGTTTTTAGTCCGATCAGAACTGGAACCAGTCTGGTGGAAAAGTCTGAGGTGTCCTGACCTCTGACCTCACTCCTCCCGAGGACGATGACCTGACCTCAGCAGCCATGTTTACATCGCAGCATTTGCTCAATCGGGTTGCAGTAACGATCAGACCTGCACTGATCAACACGCGTGTTTACATTCTTCATGTTTGACCACCATGAATCATTTTGACCTGCAGGACTGAACCGCTGTCTGTCTTTCTACAGTAGAAGAAGAAGAAGAAGAAGAAACTGGGATTTCTGTGTCAGCATCTTTATCTAGGTTTACATGAAGCATTTTTACTCTGAATATGTGTGTCCATCTAAACATGGCTCCTGGCACGAGAACAGAATCAAAACAACAGCAACACAGAGACAGAACCAGCACCACAGAGACAGAACCAGCACCACAGAGACAGAACCAGCACCACAGAGACAGAACCAGCACCACAGAGACACGATGTGAAGCTACTCTAACGACAGCAGCAGCAGCGTTATTCACCGGGCCGGAGGAGGCGGGGTGCTTCGGGCGTCCGGCTTCCTTTAACTCTTCCTGTAAGCTGGTGAGACTCAGCTGACCCTGAGCTGATCCTGATGACCTCTGTGGACCACCACAAAGTTAACTGGCTGCTACTTTAACAGGAAAACAATCCAGTCAAGTTCTCCTCTCAGAACATCTGGGGGCTCCAGATGTGAGCACTTTATGGAGGCCGTTGGCTGTCCTTTACTGAATTGTTCATATCAATAAATCAGTAACATAAGCCAGAGCCCTGACAGCATGGTAGGAGCATCCTCGTGTAAACAGGTGAGAGAAATCAGACAAACTTGTTTTAAACCGAAGAAAAATGGGAAATCTGCAGCAGTAAAGGGTGATTACGTAGCCGTCTGGTGGGTGTGTGTGCAGGCTACCTTGCCGGTGCAGCAGAAGACGAAGATGAGGACGAGCGGTAGAGCCACGGTGAGGACGTAGACCACCCAGAGCCATGGACGCTCCTCTGCAGCATTCAGCATCTGAGTTGCCAGACCGGGCTGCAACAACACAAACATCAACACGGTGACTAAAACAAACAAAAACTGTATCAATCACTTCAAATTAGGGCTGGCCATTATGGCCTGGAACTATATTATATAATATTGCAATATCCTGGCTTCATCACTACTCACAAAAAGTTAGGGATGTTAAACTTTCAGGTGAAATAGACAGAAAATGTAAAAGGTTGATGCTACGCTGATATTATAACAGGACATTTAAAAAGAATCATGTAAAAGTAGCTCCAATAGTTCTAACTATTTATTGAAAGAAAAGCTAACAGTGGTGGGTAAACCACAACAAAGTATTTTGTCATGCGTTAGGTGTGGCTTTGGCCAGACGATGTCTAAATGTGAACAGAAAGATGAAGAGGACCGTCATTGAACCAGAACGTTTAATGGTCCAGTCATGGTTCAGACGCTTCTTCTGATCCGTTTTGCTGTTAATCATCTTGTTGGAGAACAGCATGTTCACTCAAAAGTTTAGATAAAGTCAATAAGAACTTGACATCCATCTCGGGATACAGCTGAACAAGCAGAATCTTATCGTAGACGTTTCTGTGGTGTATTACGGCTTAAAATGGACGTCTCCCCTTCAGTTTCCATCTCGTAACGTTTATAAACTAGCTTGATGTTTTATTATGTCTCCATGCTTCCTTCCTGTCTGCACTGAAACAACTGCATGCATGTAGTTGTTTCAGGCTGGGCAGGGAGCGCGCCAAACTACTAATAAAATCTCATGTAGACGCCTTAAAACATTGCTGTGTCCATTTATATTCCATGTTTTCAATGTAACTGTTCTATAGATTTCATGTCCAACAACTCAGGACACATCAGGAACATAGCGAGTATATCTGATATATCGTCCACCCCTAATTCAAATCGTCCTAATGTTCAATACTAAAACCTCCATTTATTTCACTAAGAGCTGAAGAGGTACATTAAAAATCCTGGAAAGAAAAAAAGAGAATCAAGCTTCAATAATATTTATAATTGTAATCCATCTCCTCGAATTAAAATGTGTGACTAAGAAGAGCTTCTAGTTTTATCAAAACACTTTTATTTCTCACCGAACTTTACAGCATCATCATTGTTCTGTATCACAAACAGACCACAGCTCCGCCACAGGTGGGAATATTCTGGGAATACTGAGCAGCTTCCTGTTCTCATCGCTGCTGTGTTCCAACATCACAGCATCTAATTCTGGCTCCTCCAGAGGGTTTCATCAGCCAGCCATCAGAGCAACAAGCAGCAGCTTCAGCCAAACAGAAAAGCTCAACGGACCGTGAAGATGATGTCAAACCTTCGACTCGGTGGGTAAAACACGGATCATGTGACTCAAACGATGCTGCGAAGTTTGGATGCAATGAACTGTCGAAGCTGTTTCTGGAATCAGTTACAGAATGAAGTTGTCACGGTAACACCGCCTCCATGTAAGAGATAAAAAAGGAGGAATAATTGTTGAAGGGGATGAAGTGTTGGTGTGGGTCTGAAAGCTGCTGCTTCTCTGATAAAAACATAATTAATTTCAACATTTTCATCTTAAAAACTATTAAATGTTTCATGTTTTATTGGTGATCCAAAAATTATTCAGCTTTCTATGAAATGATTAAAATCGTCCCATTTGTCCTTCAGTAAAACAATAAAAGAAATATCAATGTTAAAAGGAAAACAACTAAATAAGCTTAAAATTAATTCAGTATTTACTTTTTTTTTGCTTTAACATGAAAAAGTTTGACTTTTTTTAAAATCCTATTCAATACATTAAACTGGAATTAATCTAAAAATGCAATAAAAAAATCTAAATAAAAACAGGTTCAATATAAAATGTACGCAAGTTATTACAAAGGATCATTTATAATTATTCATTTTTACTTTGAAAAATAATTTGATTCCATTTAAAATTCTTTATATATCAAAGTATTAAAATTGATCCATTTTTTTTAATTTATGCAACAGCTTGCATCTAATCTCCATCCTGAGCTGCATGGGGAGACAGTGGAGAGGAAAACCTCCATCAGAAACAGGAGTAAAATGTGATTCTGCTAATTTATAAAAAAAAAAAAAAAAGTTAAATTCACCTCTGGGTTTGAATTTTTCTTTACGAGATGAAAACTTAAACTGAATTATTGTAGCTCTGACTACCGACCACCACCGTTAACATATGAAACCTTTTTTTTTTTTTTACATGCTTTCTGTTGGGGGGACTTTTTTGGTGGAACAAGAGAAGAGCAACAACAACTGGACTCGGCCCAAATCTTGACCTTCAACCTGAACCCACCTCAGCGGCGCCCTCTGCTGCCTTCTTCAGCCCCCAGCCATCGGTGGCCCAGCGGTCGGCGGTGTTACGGTCGTTGGAGATGAAGAAGTTGTCAAAGAAGATGTCAGAGGTCATGGACCAGAGCTCGAGCCCAACAGCCACGAAAGGTGTCATCCTGAACGGGTGCAGGTCTTCGAAGTAGGCCGGGTTGGCGATCTTCCTCGGCTTCCAGATACCCTGAAACCCAACGAGTCTGAGATCAGGACCGTTTACAGAGAACCGATGCCGTCTCGTCTCCATCGTGGTTTCTGGAAAAACACTCACCTGGTAGTTGGGGTTGTCAATCATGGGGGGCTTCCACTTGCCCTTGTAGTTGGGGTTGTCAACCATTGGCCGTTTCCAGGCGCCGCAGCCGGGGGCGGTCTCGCAGGCGGGGTTCGGGATCTGAGGCGCCTCCCATTCTCCATCCATGTCCTCATCCCTGATGAGACAGAGAGGGCATCGTCACGTGAAACAGATGAGAGGGTGATGAGGTCAATGGAGTGCGTCGCCATGGTAACTTACCAGTCTTCAGGCTTCATGGCGTCAGGGTCTCCGATGTACTCTGGCTCGTCATCCAGCCAGCCGTCGGGTTTCACTGCGTCTTCGTCTGGAACCTGAGCTGGAGCATCTTCATCCCTGAAGAACACCAACACACATCGGATCAATAACGGCTCTGATAACATCAGATCGATACCCATCAGCAGTAACCATGGTAACCACACACAAAGACTACAGCCTTTTAAAGGACAAAAAAGAAAAATCAAACATCTGGTTCTGACCAGTCTTCGGGCTTTACTGCGTCAGGGTCCTGGATCTTTGGCCTCTCGTCCCAGTCGTCTGGTTTGTGGTCATCTGGGTCCTCGATCTCAGCAGGGGGGTTCACAGGGGGGGTCACGTCTGTCAGCAGGTTTCCACTGTTCACCACGGTCTGATCCACCAGAACCTCGAAGCTGTTGTCAGGGTTCACCACTGAGCGGGAAAAAAGACGAGTCGAGAATAAAGATATCACAATAAAATAATCACAAGAATATTTTTAACGTTTTACATTTTTGTGTCCTCGGTCTTCAAGGACGTCATTAATATCCGACTGTAAACCAGGACGGGGTTAGCCAGCAGCAGCTGTAACTGTGGCTGGGAGGGAACTGCTGCCGTGATGAGCTCCTCCAAGACCGTGTAAGACTCTGACGTTAGGTCATCGCTAAACTGACTTAAGAACTCAACATTCTGGAGTCCGACGTGCTGGTGCGTCCAAATAACGTGACCAATTTAAGATGACGTAGCAGCAAGACGCAGCCAATCAGTCTCCATTCATACTTCTGTCAACACTTCACAGTTTATACCAGTTTAAAAGGCGTTAATAGACCAAGTACAACCAGAGTTATGATCATACATTCATGGCAAACTCTGTGTTTATTACATGTTTGGTGCAGGAAGTAACAGTAAAATCAGCCCATTTTAAGGAAAGTGCTCCCAACTGAGAAATAAAAAACCAACAAAGGATCGTTTCCTTCTGGTGGAAAAATGCTCCACAGCAACCAATAAAAACTTATAGGACAACGTGATGCATTTGGTAGCTGAGGGGGAGGGGAAGTTGTGGGAGTGACCAAAATCCTCCAAATGTTGATAGAAGTGCTGCCTCCTGGTGGACAGAAGGACTAACGCATCCTGGAAAAGTCAGCTCTGCGACATCCTCTCCATCTTTTACTGGACAGGAACAGTTTTTTGGAGTGGAATAAATAATCAATGTGGCAACTTTGGCGCTATATTTAGAGAATTTCAGATCCCTTGAACGATTCTTATTATGTACGGGTTACAAGGGTCATGGTTTACCATTTCTGACTGGAAATGAGCTACAGCAGGAGTGCCCAGCAGCACAATCCAGCAGGTTTTTTAATGCATCACTGCTCCACACCTGACTCAAATTAATGAGTCATTGTGTAGAACTTCATAGGCTGCTAGATCCATTTCATTTGAGTCAGGTGTGATGGAGCAGGGATACATGAAAGACCTGAAGGACAGCAGCCCTCGAGGACCATTTTTGGACACCCCTGAGCTACAGCCACAAAACTCAGAACTCTCAAAAGTAAATAAAGCAGGAACAAATTCGCCTGGAAGGAGCATATTCTGGCAGCCCCCCCCTTATTTCTACGTGAAGGGTGCTTTTCACGGAAGGGGTGCTTATTTTGGCACAACACCGGGTGTCCAGTGACAGCTTTGGGACGGGGAGGAGCCTCCAACAGCACCGCTGCTCATTGAGAAGACCAAGAACAACACGTGCTTTCATGTTTCCAGCAACACCAGAAAAAGTTGTTGGACTTGTCGCTAGTTGCTTCTTCTAAAGAGTTGCTAGCGGGGGCCGAACACTCGCTAAATATATCAAGACATCTGCAAGTTGGCAACGGTGTCTGTAACAATGGCGGATGGTCCGCTTTTGGCATTTACTGACATTCACATTACAGCAGAAGTGCACGTCACAAAATAAAAGTGTTTAATGGCAAAATGATGAATAATAAAAATAATAAATAATATAATCAGCATTTATCAATATCACTGTTTTAGTGATTGTTTGGAGCCCAAATAAAAATCTGATATAGGACAAATCCCTAGTCTCTCTCTCTGTGTGTGTGTGTGTGTGTGTGTGTGTGTGTCTTACCCAGTGTGTACAGGTGGGTCTTCTTGTCGGTGTAGTACGTCCGCAGGTCTGCGTCAGGTTTCTTGGCGTGTTTCTCTTCATACTCTCCCGTTTTGGGGTTTTTGTGTCTGAAGATGAAGTGCAGCTTGTAATCTTCTCCACATTTGTCGGGTCCAAACATGATGGTGTACGGAGTTTTGTCCACAAACTGGTCCTGCACACAAACACAATGCTTTTAATCTGGGGAACATGCAGTGAGGATTTCTAGTTCATTTTGCTTCAAAGATCCTGAAACTTCTCAGACTTTCTGCCATCTCCTGCTGAACGTTTGTTCAAGTAGATCACAGATCAGTTCTACCTGGACCCCCCTTTATGCATGAGGCCGTCTTCAAAAGTGGAAATTGAGTATCTAGAAACATCAGTCAGCTGACTTCCAGTCCAATTATTTGAACATCCTACAGGATGTAAACATGAGAGCACACATTTCTGTTTTCTGTTTTAAATTTCCTGGTTCAACCTTGATGAAACCTGCCGGCAGGACAGACACGACAGACACGACAGATACAATCCCAACTAAAAAAAAATTTGTCACACGGTGTAAAATCAAAACAAAATGTAATGATTTCTACATCTCATCAACCCGTATTTCATTCCCAGTAGAACATAAACAACATGTCAGCTGTTGAAAGAGAATTTCACCATTTCAGGGAAAATATGAGCTGGATCAGGGGAAACAAAAGGCTGGAAAAAAAATTGGTAAAGAACAACTGGAGGGGCATTTTACAACTAATTGGGTCAACAGGCTAATAGCATGATAGGATATAAAAATGGAGCGTTTCAGACAGGCAGAGTCTTGGATGTAAAGATGCACAGACGTTCACCATTTGAGACAAACTGAGTCTTTAAAAAAAAAAAAAAAAAAAAAAATCTGAAAAATGGTCCTCCAAGTAAAATTGTGAAAATCCCACCATCTGCAGGGTATAATATCAAAAGATTCAGAGAATCAGAAGGAACCTCTGTATGCTGGGGACAAGGTTAAAGGTCTAAACTGGATGCTAATGATCTTGGGGCCCTCACTGTCTGTGAACACAGTTCACCCTGAAATCCATCATGCAGAGAAGAAGCCAGATGTGAACAGGATCCAGAAACACCGCCGTCTTCTCTAGACCAAAGCTCATTTAAAATGCTCTGAGGCAAAGTGGAAAACTGTTCTGTGGTCAGATGGATGAAAATGGGAAAATCTTTCTGGAAACCATGAACGGCGTGTCCTGCAGACTAAAGAGGAGAGGGAGCATCCAGCTTGTGAAAAGCCTGCAT
>JBBBVU010000007.1:3288612-3302567 GCA_037177055.1 Atherinosoma microstoma | reverse complement strand
GAATCCTGCATCAGACCAGAATGGGACAACATTCCTCTCCTAAAACTCCAGCAACTGGTCTCCTCACTTCCCAGATGATTACAGACACTTGTTAAAAGAAGAGAGGATGCTACATGATGCTGAACATCACCCTGGAACTACTTTTTACAATCAGATTCACAGTGAGCTCTTGTTTTCCATTAAATAGTAAAATGTCTCAGTTTCAACATCTGATAGGTTGTTTATGTTCTACTGGGGATAAAATAAGAGTTGATGAGATTTACAAATTATAGCCTTCATTGCATGGACTTATATGGAGATGAGGTTCTAAATCTATTATTTCTTTTGGTGGTCTCGGGTCTGGATGAGTCATTTTGGGTTATTCTAGTGTGTCCCACTGACCAGGTCGAGTTCAGGAGTCTGAGTCAGCAGCTTGACGTAGGCGCCGCCACAGTCGATACCAGACTGGAAGTTCACCTCGTACCTGAACACACAAAAACCACCAAACATCACAACCACAACAACAAACCAACTTACAGACAGACATTCAGGTTTTTTTCTTCTTCTACACTCGTACAGGTTTAATGTGCTGGTTTGAAATCTGAGTTAAAGTTTTCTGTTCTTACTGGATGATGAGCGGCTGGGTGTCGAAGGTGAAAGGTCTCAGCATCTGGGCCGAGATGGCATGATGTTTGGCTCGAGACTTCAGAACCAGACCTTTATCACCAGGAAGCTTGCTGTCCTTCATCTCCTCCACAGCCCATTTACCTGCACATACAATCATCATCATCATCATCATCATCTGCAGATCCAGAATTTCCCCTTCAGTTCCTGCCAACATGCTTCATGCAGAAACATGTCTGGAAAGATGAAGCACATCTGTACCCACCGTCATACTTTGCAATGTCTTCATCAGTATCCTCCTTCTTGGCGCTGGACAGAACCCACCTGGAACCAACACAGACCCAGTTTCAGCAACTAACTTTACGTATCCATTACAGGGATGGTTATTTGGATTATTGTGAAGGAGGATTAGGATAATGTTTAT
This sequence comes from Atherinosoma microstoma, assembly GCA_037177055.1. Taxonomy (NCBI): domain Eukaryota; kingdom Metazoa; phylum Chordata; class Actinopteri; order Atheriniformes; family Atherinidae; genus Atherinosoma; species Atherinosoma microstoma. The sequence goes on along the minus strand of JBBBVU010000007.1, from coordinate 3,301,540 downwards.
TTGAAGCAAGAATGTTAAGTAGAAAGAAAAAAGTATTTTAAAATAAACTTAAAGTTTTAGCTTCACTGAACTGAATGAAACTAAACATTTTAAACGTTGAAACGGCTCACGAGGCTGTGCTGCCCACAGATCTCCAAGTACAGCGAGTCTGACGGCTGCTCTTGTTTCATGGCGACTTTTGCCAGCGGGTATTATTCCTTGATGCTTCACCAGAACCAGATTTTTATTTGTTCTAGAGCTGCATAGAATTGTTGGACAACTTCAGCATGTCTGATGGCTTCTTGGCCACTGCTGAACTTTGGAAGACTTGATTGCAATTTCAAACCAACAAGGTTTACAACTGTGGACCAGAACCAATCACTTCTCTGACTTTAACTGGCTTTTTATTATGGGGTCACTCTTCTCCGAGCACAGGTAAGGAGGGAATGAAGACTGAATACACAGACAGGCTTTTGGGGAGATAGAAGTTTTTCACCTAGACCCAAGAATGTCCAGACTGCCCCAGAGAAAGTCAGTAGGGGAGTGTTTGGTTCATTTCTTTAAAAATAAAAAGATAATTCGGGGGTGGGGGGGTGTTGAGTTGCCTCAAGCACCGAGGCTACAGCAGGTCCAGGTTTAGACCTGTGGAAGTCTTTGCCACTCCAGGACAGGCTTCCTCATTGTCCTTCTTAAGACCCCCTCTTCATTGGTGTTTCGCCCAGTATGAGTTTGCTTTTACTGTTTTTATTTTTTTGTCTTTTTTACCATTTCTCTAAGGTTTTCTCTTCTGTTTTATTTGATTCATATCCATGATGTCTTTTAATGTTTTAGTTATTTCATGTTCAGCACTTTGTTCAGTGGTTGCAGTCGTAAAGTGCTTTTATAAATAAAATAAGCTTGGCATGCCACTCCCTCTCTTTCTGACCCCATTTCCTGTCTAAACGCTGTATAAGAACCAGCAGAGCCCCAAAAACCCCTCTGTTCTGAAAAGAAAATTCAGAGCCTCATTTGACGGGACGCTCACAGACGTCTAAGGGGAAAATCAACCACTGAACTCATCAGGACCAAGATCTTCCCAACGGAAGCGGCTCACTGGTGAGAAGCAGAAATTGCTGAGACAGTATTATATCGTCGGAGGTGCGTCTGAAAAAACTAAACATTTTGTTTTTGTCCCTTTGTATCAGGGTAAACTTCTCCATCCTCCTCCTCCATCTAACTAAACGTGATGCTGCGCTTACGGAACCTTAGAAACAGAAAAACGAAACTAAAAGTTGCTTTTTGTTTTCCTGTTAATATCAATCATTAGAACCAGGAGAAATAAAAGAGCTGATAAACAACCACAGAAACCATGTAGCACGAGCAGCTTCCTGGTTAATTATCAACCAGTTAATCTAAAATGATAACACCCGGAGACGGTTTTTATTACATTTAATGCTGCGATTATTATTTCCATTATTATCTTATTACTACTACCACTGTTATTATTATTGCCTTTTTTTTTATTACCGCTATGTTTTTATTTTTTCTGTTATTGCTGTTATTAAGTATTGAGCTTATAAATGTTAGAATTAAATGGATTGTTTATTTATTTGTTGTTTAGCAGGAAACCCTTTCAGTCACTTGTATTTCAGATAAAACTGACTAGTTTTTCTGTCAATGTAAAAATCATTGATCAGTTAGAGACAGTTTGGAGAACCAGGAGAACCCGTTTCATCAGGATCCTTCAGAACAACCAGATTGTGAAACGGACCCAAAGAGTTTAAAGCATGAAATTGATTTAACTTCTAGCAACAGTTTTTATTAAATTTCTGGTTCATTTATCCAGTTAGAGCCATTTTAAAGCTGCTTTGATGTTTTCAGAGATTTCGGCCTCAGTTTCCAGTCAGAGAGGACGGTTCTGGTCATCAGGTTCTGGTTTCATCATCTCTGTCAGAGCGTTTGGGTTGGCATGGTTCCTGTAATCCAGTTAAAAACTGGACGACAAAAATGTCTCCTCCTATATTTCCTGATATGTGCTCACCCGTCCAGTGTCCCCCGGTCAAAAGACTCTGCAAAGAAGTGTTCCCCCATCGGTTCTGGAGCTTTGTAGGTCACCTGGAAACAAACCAAACATGTCTGTTACCGTTGAAACAACAAGGGTTTGTTCTGGGTCAGACCCAACCCGAACTGGGTCTGACCCAGACACCACAAACTTTGTTTTTAGAAAAACCTCAACTTCGCAGAAAGGCGCCGGGGTCATCGTCACCTGATAGAGTTAGCAGCTAAATGCAAGAGGCAGCTCAGAAAACATCCGATTCTGGGATCAACCCTGAAAGATCCAAACTCTGGACTGAAATACTCTGATAAAACCAGAACATTTGCTCTAAAATCAAAGTTAGTGATGATTCAGATGTGAATGCAGGTCAGTGGATCAGAAGGCCCGCCCTCTGCTGTTATCAGCCTGACTTCCTGATTTGACCGGTTAATGGGTAACAGATGCTTCCTGGGCAAATATCCCAACCCTCCACATGAAAGCAGACCAAAAGAGACGGGAGCATTTATTATCCTAATCAGATCATTTTTATTACTTACAAACTGAAAGTTTCCCCGATACCCGTTAACAGCATCTGTACGTTAACCAGCTTCAGACAGAAACACTAACCTTTGGTGTCGGAGGCGTTTTAGGAGCAGGCGGAGCCTCATCTTGAAGTTCTCCTTCCAGCTCCTCCTCTTCGTCTTCAGCTCCGGTCAAACCCAGATCCAGCTCGTCCTCCACGTCCATGTCGTCACCCAGACTGTCCTCAATCAGGTCATCGGCCTGACAGACAGGGGCCAAACTGAAGCAGAGGAGGCCCACCCCCAGAAGAACGAACAACACGACCCTCTGATGCATTGTCTGTGAAGAGGAGGAGCTTCAGTTAGGAAATGAAATGAAAAATACTTTATACCATCATCATCATCAATAATAATAAAATACTGCATATTATCAATATTCAAAAAGACATTGTATTTACATTACTATTATAATTACTGTCACACACACACACACACCAAAATATTATCTATATACATAATTTAATATTTGTCATACTAAAAATAACTTTGAATATATCAAGTATATTAAAATAACTCATCACCAACATTAATCACAATTCATTTACTCGTGTATGTTACAGATAAACCGATAATCTGGACTTGAAGAACAAACTAAACCAGATTTAGATGCAGAAAGAAACTGAAGCGCTGCTGGTTTTAGCTTGTGCATCATACGGTTTGTTAATGAGCCACACTCAGACGTTTCCTTTCATCTTTTCATACAGCAGACAGTTAAACCTATCCACCCATCACCATGGTGACCAACCAGCACCCACAGGACAGGCCGCCTCAGCTCCTTGAACCTTAATGAGATTACACCCCAAGGGATTATTGCAGCACCCCACAGATCATTTGCTTCACACATAAAACACAGAAGTTACTCATTACACCAAAACACACATTCACAGAGTTGCAACACACACACACACACACACACACACACACACATCAACTTACAGTGTATGCTAAAAATACACTGTTTTTCATGGAGTTGAGTTGCATACAACAGATGAAAGAAAACCCATCGGAGTGTGAAGCTGCAGCAGACGTTGAACATGATGACGTTTCTGTTGTCTGGACATATTTTGGTTTTAAAAGCTGGGATCTGGACCAAACCACTAGTTACTAAAGTGATGTCCAGATAAAAGTTGTAAACACCAGTCATCTGTTTTTTGTTAAATTCTCAAAACAGAGTAGATTATTCCGAGCCTATCTACTACAGTAGTTTTTCTCTCAATTAGTGGAAAATGTGGTTAATACCCAGTCACGGATGGGGAAAAAAAATAAATAAATACTATGAAACTGGGAACACTGAAAAATACCATGATAAAATTATTTTCATCACAAAAGAAGAAGATGATACTGGACAGAGAGGGAGTTGTCCTCTGAAGGTGCCGTGAGTCATGTGCTGATGGTCTGGTTGTAACCGACGCGATATGGAGAAAATTAGGCAACTTCACACTGCACGTCTTGGCCCTCAAATCAGACTTGAGGACCAAAACGTCGGATTTGAGACACTTCTGCCTGCAGTGTGAATAGAGCCTAAATCTGGTATAAAGATGCGTGTCGGTGCCTTCAAAGACATCAAACCTTTTTAATTACTTGAATAAATACATGAGCAGGGATGACCAGAACAATGACTAGTTTACATTTTAACTCGTTCTCTTTATTCATCCTCGTAAAATATTGGTCATTCAGATATTTGCATCTTCCAGAAACATCTGATGTTACCCCTTTTACTTTGTTCTGTGTTAATAAACAGTTTAAATATTTACTTAGTTCACCAGCTTTAATATCTGAACTACGTTTTATATTTACCACGGTAATGCATGTTATTTTGATTTTTTTTTTAATTATTATTTATATATATATATATATATATATATATATATAAAGCAAATTAGAGTTTCTTCAAGTTTTAGTCCAGATGTTCTCAAACTGGCAGCAGTAGAAAAGAAAAGCTGTGATAAATTCAATTATGATGAATATGGGAACATATATCATCACTTTTATGCCATGATGGCCAAATCTATAGTAACTGTAGTAAAGAGAATGTTTTGGATATTTTAGTACACAGACAAAAATACATTTAGTTTTAAGAAATTAGACCAAACTTTATTTAAAATCTGCTTTTAAACAAGACATCTGGATGAGTGATGGAGGGAGAAACGGATTAAATACGGAAAGAATTAAATGTTGTAAAACACCCCTGTGTACATCTAAACATAGACTAATTGGGGTGTAGACGAAATACTGAGTTATCTATCCAACGTTGCAAACATGGCGATTCATCCTGCAGAACCAAGCTTTACTGTGTTTTTGTTAATCAGCTCTCAGCACCTCTAGCATAGCAGACATTAGAGCTAATCAGATTAACCTGCTGCAAGATTAGCATGCTTGGCTAATGAGAACTAGCGGTTAGCTTAGCATTCACGTCCCCCTGACTGGAGTCCATGTGGTTGATGTGGGCTGGCTGCAGCAGAAACTTTCAGAAGATCCAGATGGAGAAACATCTCGGAAAAAGATTCAGTTAAAGTGTCCTCGTCCATTCAGCTTGGCCTGCAGGATTTCTCCAGATCGTGTTCCCGTCATCCTCCATCAGCACCCGCAGGGTTAACGGCTGCAGATACGTTTCAGAACCACTTTGTGCATCATTAAGCATTAAAATACTGCAGTGAGAATGGAGGATAAGCACCGAGAGGCCGGGTTTAGTGGATAAAATAGCTTGAAGGTCAGCTGTTCCACCCCTTACGTCCTGAATCATACACTGCCCTCCCATATTTTCATCATTAAGTCAGTTTATTATTTCTGACTGGACCAAAACCAGTAAGACTGAGAATGAGCTGCCGGCTATTTTACAGACTAAATTCAATTCGTCTCTTTTCATTTCCAGCCTCCACGAGAGCCGTAACGGTCAGTAAACGAGTGTTTCTGTATAGAAAACCTGAGCTGCGTTCGCTCTTGTAGCCCCGAGTGCAGCATCCTCAGTGGAAATGAACGTGGCGTGCACACCCGGGTGTCGGTCTCCATCCCTGCAGATCGTACAAAGTAAAAACCTGAAACTACTGCAGATTAAACACTTTAACTTAAAGGCCAGATGTTAGAGGGTTTTAAAGTGCAAGTCAGGGTTTAGACATCTAAAATGTTTTAATTTCTCAAATATGAATCGTGCTGAAGTGTATTTTTCATGTGTTTTAAAATGAAGTGCCACGTTGGTCTGCCTGCAGGGGTAATAAGCTTTCAGGCAGCCTCTGATTGGCTGATAAAACTGTTTAATCTTAATCAGTTCAGTGACACCGGCTGAAGTCGCTCTTCTCCACCCAGACAGACGGCTCCACGAGGCCTGGAGTTACTGTTAATCTGATATTAGAGCGAGTTCAGCCTGCAGGACATCTGCTGCTCCTCAGATCCTCCATCTAACTGCTTTCTAACTGGGTTTATGAGGAAATGCTGAGCTTTCTCACAGCTGAACGTCTGCAGCACCGAATACAGAACACACTCAGAAAGCTAAAGCCGACACCAGAGGATGGTCAGCTTCTTAATCATCTGACTATAATCCCATTTATCAATAATCATCAGAACAATAAGACATCGTTTATCCTAATCTTACAGAACAGAGCTGCCGAAAATGGGCAAAATGATAAAATAACAGATTTAAATAAACATAACTTATGTAGGACAGTTTGATAGTTGAAGCTCAAATGTCGCAGCAACATTATCTAAAAAGTCTATTGCTGAAAAATTAACATCTTGAGAACATTTTAAAGTTTTATAAGCTGGCATTTCATTTGTAGAGTAAAAACATAAGAATCGAACCGCTCACAAGAAGGTTTGCAGCATTTTGTACAGTTTAACTTTTATGAACATTAATAAACTTCATTTACAGCTGTCAACAGAGTTAAAATGAAAACAATAAGCTATCTCTAGCATTTACTTCAACTGTAGTTTCCTTGTGTAAAAAAATCCTGACTGCTGCTGCAGGTGTGTAGCATCTATTCGTTAAAGCCAGTTAACTCGTCACCAAACAGGACTGACAGGTTACCATTTAACTGAAATAAACATGAAGAGCCTCCTCTGCTGTGAAGTAAGAATCCCAGTCGCTCCATTCACTGTGTATCAAAAACATCTGAAGTATTTTTACAAATTTGCAGCAAACGGTTTCAGATAAAAGACTCATTTCAGTTCAACTCGTTTTGAGGATAAAGTTTGACCCATATTGGTCACTGATTTCACTTCAGCTCTAATTTTTCACCACAAAAACTCAGTTTCTAAACCGACTGTTCCTCTTAAATTGTTAATCTCGTCTCTGTAACTTCTTATTCAAGCCGGCATTTTCTTCCTGAGAAATAGAAGCTTAAAAACATTCGAGGATCTCACTTTCTGCAGGACCTGGGAGGTCTAACCAGGAGGAAATCTAACCAGATCTGACTCCTGCTCCCAGTCTGGACTTCTGGAAGTTCTGTGGGGAAGGTGTGGTCTTGTTGGCTTCACTGAGTAATGGCATCAAGAATAAACTGGAGTAGAAGAGGAATCAGCCAAGATGAGAATCCACCCCTCCAAGTACGAGGCCGGATGGGCCGGTCCAGGTTGGAGATGGGAGTATCTCTAAGACTCTGGAGGAGGAATCAGCAGGAGCAGAACAGATGGTCTGATTGCGAAAGGTAAAGCTGCAGATTTACTGGGTAGTCTATGTTCCTAACTTATATCGTGAGCTGTGGATGTGGACCAAAACTACCAGATCAGAGATAAAATGACTGATATGGGCCTAATGGTGTCAGGACTCCGGGAGTAAAAACCCTACAGATTCATTATCAACGGGTAAAGAACTATATTTCTCTGGAAGCAGCGACAAACTTAAGGATGCTCCGCTGCACATCATCAAGCCTTGCATCAGATAAAGGTTGTGATATACCAGGTTTAGGCGAAACCTGGCGGAAATCCGTTTGTTTGGCATGTGATTCTCTCATGGTTTTTATTCATTAATTTGTTTTGCATTCTGCCAGAACAAATAAAGCATGATGTTCCAGATTCCTGCGCTTCGACAGGACAGAAACCACAAAGCCGCCTCCTATCTTAAGGACTTCAGAGCAGCTGGTGCATCAACTTCTGTGTTTTTTTCCTCAGAAACGGTGATCTCAGCATGAGCAAACAAAACCCTAAACATTTCATTCACAGCCTTTTTATCATTTCAGTAATTTCTGCTTTCATTTGAATATTTAGGTTTAACATTTTCAAGCCAGTACACCTGAAAACATGACTTTTTAAAATTAAAATTGACAGAAATCAGTGATAAAGATTTACTGTTCTCCCAAGAAATCTAGGAATAAAAACCCACAAAGTAGAATAAATCAATGATCAGGTGAACTGGCACTGAATGGATTTTGAAGCCATCTTAAGACCATCGTTTAAGTTTTAGTTTAATTTAACTACACAAACTATAATTCAACTCAACCAAAATGAGAAAAATGACAGATTTAAGAGTTGCGCAACCAAATACTCTGTCTTGATTGTAGTTTTATTGGTGAACTTGACAGAAAATGAACACCAATTGCTATTGAAACAAATAATCTATATTCATTCATTCTGATCCCAGTTTATAAACATGACAGTTTTACATTTCTATAAACTTAATGAGTTGGTCACTATTGTCTATTGAAATCTGACAATGCTACGATTGATTTAATAGTTCAGCACAATAAGCTACAGATTAAATATAATCTGAATCCAACAACAGCCATTAAAGCAAACTCAACCAGACTTTTTAACCTTGCCCAGCTTCAAGCTACTGGTGCGTACTAATGGGGTCTCTGGCCACCAGTACTGCTGCAGCTAGCATGCTAATTGACCCCCAAGACGCATTGATTGGATTTTAATCACATTACCACACATTTTAACCGCTGTTTGCGTTTCTCATCAGCTCATAAAACTCTTCAAAGAGTCCTGACTCAACCACAACCCTCTCCCGTGCCAACACGCTGATCTCAGGCTAACTTAGCCTGATGCTTACGAAACAACTGCCAGCGAAGCAGCTAATTTAGTCCCTCTGTCTTAACGTAAAAATTACTGTAATTGAGGAAAGGCTTTTTATCTCAGTCAAAATCAATCGAGACAGCTGGAATAATTCCTGAGTTGATCGTGAATCAAAAGGCCACCGCTGACGGCTAACAGGCTAGCTGGTTTCACCTGTGGTTAATTAGCTTCAGTTAGCCGCTCAGCCCAGTCATGACAGCATGCCGAGACACATCACAGCTTCATTTTAAATCATTAAAACCCGACAACTTGTATTTCATTGTAGTATATGCAGCATAAATTATGCGTTTTTTCCTCAGGAAATAATATTATTTTCCCATGTTGACGCGTAAAAAAATCTTTTATCGCTCTCTGGACTCACCTCCGGCTCTTCGATGTGACCGCCTGGGAACTACTGGGGAGGGTCACGTGGGTTATTGGGGCCTTGGACCGCCTTCAACTAACGCTTATTGGTCAAAACGAGCGACGATTTGACATTTCCTGTCAACTGTCACTAGCTGATTGGTTAAGGGAAAATCTCTGTCAGACCGCCCCCCTGAGCTGCACCTCGTGGACAGCGATGATTGGTTGGGCTTTCACAGGAAGTGAGTGCTGATTGGTTGTAGTAAGCCTTACGAGAAGAAACGTTGACTGAGATTTAAACAGATTTTGATCCAAAATTATATTTATTCATTAAAATAATCGAGATCCTGTTTCATATAGTGGTTATATATAGTCTTTATTTTACTTCTAAATTTAACATAGAAGCGTTTATCTAAAATATGTAGCGCTTTCTCGCTATTTCGTCATCTACAATAACAGAAAGAGTGCGTTTAAAGCCAAGCAGAACAGGACAAAACATGTTTTTTATACAGCACCAATTTACTTCAAAGTTATCTCAGGACAGTTTCATAGACACAGTCCAATATCATAGCATCATAACACTAAGCCAGGGATACCTGCTGAGAAAGACAAACAGAAACACAAATCAATGACAACAACAACTTTATAAATGCTGCTGATCTTCTTTATGTGCACATCAGCCAAGTCTGATCCACTGTGATCATCTCCAGGTCATCTCACTTGTGTTACCAGTTCTGTCCACAAGTGCAGAGATTTTAAGAGGAAACATTTTCTCCTGACGTACACAACCAGTGACAGTATTTTCTATTTTCAACCACATCTGGTGCCATTACAGCATCCCAAAGTACAACTGAAAACCTAAATATGGCTGTTTTTGGGCTGAACACTGAATGATAAGCTTTAAACCAAAAATTTATCAGGTTTTCTGCAATGGCCAAGATTTTTTATTTTATTTTATTCTTTTATTCATTCATTCATGATGAGTGTGTGCATGAATGGTTGTTTGTGTCTCTGTGTTGGCCCCGCGATAGACTGGCGACCTGTCCAGGGTGTACCCTGCCTCCCGCCTGCTAACTGCTGGGAGAGGCTCCAGCCCCCCACGACCATGAATTGGATTAAGTGGTACAGATAAAGCTGCTCTCAGGTGAGAGTCAGGGGACACAGTGGTCAGCTTTGTTAGTCCAACACAGAGACGAAGGAGACAAACAAGCACTCACACACCCTCGTTTTAATCATCTGTAAATCTGGTTAATTAGCCATAAAAAGAAGCAGCTTCACACGCCAACTTCTACATTAAATCTGTACACAAACACACTCTGGATTCTTCATTTTGTAGATCATAATTTTAAAAAACTATTATTTTACCTGATCTTAAGGATTTCTGAAAATTTAAATTCCAACTCTAAATAAAAAATCTCTAAAATGACTATCAGGTTTAGTAAACGTCTCTAAATAAACAGAATGACGTCAGTGTCATTAGGGGCAAAAAGAGGATTAATCCGCTGCTGAAAATAGTCCCTCAAAAACCACATTTCTCTATAAACTAAACGAGTGTGTGCAGCCGCTCAGTTTCTGAGATCAAGGATGTAAGAAAACAGAAAAATCTAACAGGTTTTGTCTTTTTTTGTTTGGAAACATCTCGTATCTGTGTGGTCCTCGGGTTATTTTGACTTTCAGGAAACGGAGAATCTTGTTTTCTCATAATAAATCTGGTTTTACTCTCAAATAAAATGTTCTGATCCTTGTGTGTGAACTCGGAGCAGAACTGTGACAATCATGTGATCTTCATCCGTGTGACCGACTCTTTCTCAGGCAAACAAAAGGCTGCTTTAATTCCCCCCATGATGAACTGGAACGTAGCTTTTAGCCACAGTTTAACCTGAAACGTTCAGTTAAAAAACTTCAATCTGCAGAAATTATTCAGCTGTTTGCAGCTAAAAACCGTCACGGTGGAACAAAGAGATCACAGGAGGCAGATAGGACTTCTGCAAGGTCTCTCAAGACCGGCTGGACTTCCACCTCCTTCATATTCTGCAAGTGGAAGCGGAAATAAATTCACCTTCAAATTTCTGGACTTAAATTTGATTATTCAAAACCAACTTCAAAGGTCTCTTTGATGAATTATTTCAGAGTAGAAACCAGTGGATGATGTCGTTATTTCATCATTCTCTTTGATGAAACCTGATGATGTTTCCAGAAAACCGTCCACCACCTCCTCCTCATGAAAATGTTGGTTCAACATTATGAAAACTGTCTTCAGGCGATGACTGGATGAAAACTGGTCTGACAACTTTAAATCACACCTGTGTTACAGATCGGCTTTTACATGCTGGGATCAGCAGTGACCTTTTCACCACGTCTCACCCTGAAGACATCGTGCTGTGCAGTGGAACATGTTTCTGTCTATGTTGTACTTTCGGCCCCATCTCATCTGACTTTCTGCATCAATGGAGAATTGGGCGGGATTCTCTGGTCTAGTTCTGAACTGGTTTGAATCCCAGCTGAAACCCAGGAGCTACTTTTGTGTCATTTGGTGACTGTAGATCAATGCAAGGAAAGACAAGAAGACGATTGGCTTCCTGTGCAGCAAATAATTGATTTTAAAAGGTTGCTGCTGGTGCACTGAAAGGTTCTGGGTTTTGGCCCAAATGATCTGATCTTCTAACACCGTATGAGCCACCAAGACTTCTACGCTCATCTGGGTAAAACCAAATAATTATCCAAAGGTCTGCAATTTAGTCTAATCCTGCATAATGATCGTTTAACTGAGGCTTTTTTTTTTCCTGCAGAGCTCCAACTCAGCCGTGAAGTCAAAGGGACTCTTAGCCGAGTTTATGAGCATGGGCTTTCTAGGTTAGATAATGTTTGTTTTCCACCAGGGTGGGGGGGTCGTGGGCTTTCTACAAGACTGGAGGATTAAGTCTTAGAACAGGTCTGAACAACTACAGAGTCTTCAGGTGTTTACACAAAGTCCACAAACTAATGATAAGAGCGTTTATGGAACATAGAGGATCTCCCGATGAGTGTGACATTTACACAACCCAAAAAAGTTGGGGATAATTAGTTTTCGGGTGAAATTTATGTAACAGTTGATGCTACACTGATATGACATCATGAATGTAGGGCACTTGATCGTGTAATGGTAATTCTTTCAATTAAAACTATTTATTGAAATAAGATCTAACAGTGGTGGGTATACCACAACATACAATGTTAATGTGTCATTAAGTTGTCATGTAAGGTGTGGTCTTGGTGTGGTGATGATGAAAAGGACTATTTAGATACAAGCTGTTATTGAACCATCAGATTTAGTGGTCCATTCATGGTTCTGACACTTCTTTTGTTTTGTTGCAGTTAATCACCTTGTTAGAGAACACGTTCTGCACTAAGTACTTAAACACTGAAACGTTATTTGCATACAAAAGTTTAGAGGAAGTCAAATTATGTTCACCTGTAAAGGTCATTTTTGCTTCATTCTGACATGATATAAAAAGAAGATGTGTGTGTGTGTATCTGATGTCAGAATGTGGCTAAAATGAATTATAACATACAATGTTTAGGTGTTTATTGCATAACCTGCAATTCTCTAACAAGATGATGAACCACAAAATAAAAAAAAACTAAAAGACATGTCTGAACCAATTAATGGACCATTAAATCTTCTGGTTCAATGACAGCTTGTATCCAACATTCCTCTTCATACTGTTCACATGTAGACATCATCAGACCAAGACAACACCTAACACATGATGAGTTATTGACACATTGATATTCTATGTTGTGGTTTACCCACCGCTGTTGTTAGGTTTTGTTTCAGTAAACTGTTTGAGATTAAAGTCCTACAACTTTTTTTTCTTATACTCTGTATATATTCATCTATCTGATTGTTTCGTCTGATCATCTACAGCAGATCAGGTTGCCTGATCTATATAATGTATAACACCAGTAGGCAGACATCAACTCACAATCAAAAGAAAGTTTCTGGAACTTTTAGTCAAAATAT
>JBBBVU010000007.1:3258193-3268640 GCA_037177055.1 Atherinosoma microstoma | reverse complement strand
TAGATAGATAGATAGATAGATAGATAGATAGATAGATAGATAGATAGATAGATAGATAGATAGATAGATAGATCGGAGTGTCTCTGTGAGGAGAGAGAGGACACCATCGTCATAGCAACCCTAACGATCAGGTTAACTACTGTGTCACATTGGAATCGCACACCTCCAATATACAGTCACATGTATTGATACATAGCAAAAACATTCATTTAATGAAAACACACATCTCTATATCATTTTGTAATAACATGTTATTCACATAATAATTTACAATAATAAATATATATGTATATACATACTGTATATATAAATGATGTATATATAAATAATGTGTTCCTCCCGCTCACATCATAGCTGCCCTTGTAGGGCCTGTATAATCTAATCCCTTTTTCTTATTGAAAAACTTGGGCCCCTCCCCACCTTCTCCTTCCACCATGTCCGCAGGTATCTCATCGGGTGGGAGCTGCATTGACACCCACCAAAATTTCTTATAGTCAAACCTCCTCTTCTTTCACAGCAAGGACTAATTTATGCTTCACCCATTTTCAGACTAATTCAAATTCATATGCTCTGGGGTTTTAATAAGACCATGTTGATGAGTTTTTATTTCAGTTTTTTAGATCTGTAGGAAAAGGATTGTTTCCTTCAGGAGTAAACTCAGAACTCTGAGGTGAGAACGAGGCACATTTCAGTGTTGACCAGTTCTGATGAATTGATCGTGAAAATAATGATTGACAGCAGCTGAACTGTTTTCCATGACGCTGCTTTGTTTCAGATTTTCTGTGGTTTAACCTAAGATAGAAAAACTGAAACATCCCTATGAATTTGATGAGTTATAAATAAATAATCTCCATAGAAAGTGAAACGGTGGCGCCATTGAACACCTTCAGTCTGGAGGAAGGCGGCGACTGCTCCGAGGAAAACTTCCAGCACATTTCCAATCAGGGGACGTATGCAGACCCACATCACGCATGGCTTCGTCCGCCTGGTAATCAGCCCTTTTCCATCTTCTCTTTCCCCTCCCTTCTCTTGGTCAGCGTTGCCGCGGCAACCGCCTCCCTCCCCGCTCCATCTCTCTGCATGCTCAGCTTCCTCTAAGTGTTGGTTGATTTTTTTTGTTTTTTTTGCCTCCTTTCTCTGCCCAGCTCTCTGCAGGAGCTCCTCTTCCTCTCCTCCCATATATCATCCTGCTGTGACTCTCAGCTTTAATCAGCCTTCGTCTCACAGTCGACCACAGCAGAGAAACAGGCAGTGATCCATCACTCTGCCTCCACCTCCACCGACCACAAACTGAACTCGAGATAAAAAGCACTCATGTTTGAGAACAGAGATTTGGTCATCCACTAAAGCCGGAAATCACATCAAATATCTGCGTAAAGTTATGAGAATCAGGTTCAGTTCCAGTTTCTGAGAACAAACTTCTGAAATGATTTGGCTGGAAACCTGTTTTGTTTTTGCAGTAAGCTTTGCTCTGATGAGTCAGAATCATTGTTTCAATCTTTTTTTTTTCTAAAAACTGACTTTAAGAACAAGTAAAGGCTCCTGGAGGTCATCTGTCTGTATCACCTTTAAATAACCAGTGCATCCAGCTACTGAAAAACTCCAAAACATTAAAAACAAGATGGTCTGTTTCAATGATGTCCTGACATCTGTTGGGATTATTTAGTCATGATTCGTAAGAGACACTCGATTCAGGTGCTTAAGGTTTGACAAGATGTTGGTGCATTAGGAACAAGTAGCCACGAGTTAATTTGTGGTAATCTGTGGCCAATCAGTAAAATATTATCTTCTGATGTCACCAGACAGCTCCTTATGTTGGATTGGAAGATGATGGTTTGTTTGGTTGATTCTCATTTTTGAGGAGAATTTCAACACAAACATTCGAGATGTCTCTTTACTTTTAAATAATTGCTGATTGAAGAGGCTTTTCAATTTTCTGTAGTCAATATTTACAATAATTCAAATGTGACGTGATGCTGTAAAAAAACCTTCATGAGGGTTTGAACTTTGGTTTGATGTGCAGGTGGAAGTCCCAGCTCTTTAAACCTGAGAGGAAGTTAAACTCTGACAGACTCAAACTCAGACAAACATCGAACAGATTAAAAGATGCTGGATTTTTTTGATAATCTTCTCTTCGGGATGCTACAGATCTGGGACTCACGTCAAAAGGCAGAACCTCCACCGACGTGTTGAAGAGTTTGTCTCCTGGATGTTCGATGTTTCCGCTGCGAAAGAAAAACCTGAAAACGAGACAAACGGAGCATTTAACCTCAGAACCCTGCTCTCCCTTAAGCCCTTGTTCCTTTCGTCGACACCTACCTCTCTATGCGGACGGGTGTGAAGAACCGTATCCGGATGAAATCCCCCGCCACAGGTGTGAAGGCCCAGAAGAAGTCCTCCCCCAGGTAGGCCTTCTCCAGGGTGAAGTGCTGGTAGGTCTTCAGGCTGGTCGTCACCTCCGCCAGCGGGTTGGCGTGACCTTTATGCAGAGTCTGTTTCCCAAAGTCCTTATCCTGAAACACATCAAAACACAGATTCAGCTGCAGCTCAGCGTTTACTGAACAGATCTGCTGCCAACAGAAATTAGAGGACGCGGCTGTGCATTGACCAGAAAATAACCCGAGCCGCTGGTATCATCACCTGCCCTACTAGCTCCTCCTGATGAGTGATGGCCGCTGGCATCAGAGTAGCTGCACAAGCATCATGTTTACTGTTTGAGAAATGTCTTTGTCTCCAGATTATTAATAAAACAACCAAAAAACAATAAATCAAAGCCAAAAAACTGAATATCTGTTTATGATCATATCAACTATTTAACATCTCCTTCATCTCCTTCAATACAAACAGAACCCTGACATCACAGATGGATTAAAGTCCAACACACAACAAACAGGCTTCTCCTGAATTAATGACATATTTCTGATTTGTTTTAATTATCAAGTTAATTTCACTTTTAGTAAAATTCAGTTTTTCTGAATTAATCAGATCATTTTATCTCAAAAAATGTTGCTAGATTTTCTTTCTGAATTTATGAGATAATAATTTAGAAAATCTTCAAGGATTTTCCAACATGGTGGGTAGGAGGTAGCTGCAGTACCAGAGGCTGCTGAGTCTAGGAGAATATTCATTTTTCACAACAGCTACTTCGAAGAAGTACGAACTATTAAGATTCAGAGTGATGAAGAGTTCACGTTGTATTCTGTGAGACACTGACAAAAAAGCGTCAGAAGTGAAGTTGAAGAAAAGGCTCCAGAAACTGGATCAGAGCTCATCTGTCCTGCAGAATTAAGTTGTAGGTCTACGGTAAAAGATGAAGAGTCTGATGTAGCTGGAGGATCATCCCAGAAGATACTAGATGACATTTATTTAGATTTTTATTATGTCTTTACTTTCTGTTGGTGAGAATTTATGGAGGAACCTGGAAGATTTTTGTGATACAGAAAAACTGAATCTTTAAAAACAAAATTATTATTATTATCATCTCATACATTCATCAAAAACTATGACAACAACACGATCGATCGATCGAAGCCAGGACCTCCGTTTGTTTACTGGAGAATTGATGTGATGGCGCTATCTGGACCTCCGTTCCACAAACATTATTATGGCGCCTTCCACCTCTGATAATCAGCTGGACCTACGTCCACCGCCACTACGGTTACTGACTAATCAATCTGACAAACAAGGCAGGTTTTAAATGAAGTGGGAAAATCAGCTGCAGGTCTGATTCCCGTCAGACTCTGGAACAGAGGAAGATGGTCCAGATTACACTCTCCAAACATCACAGATGTTCTGTGACCTCTGGTCACCATGACTTCCTCATCCTGCTTCATCTTCCTTTTTACAAAACAAACCCAGACCAGACTTCCTTCAGACAGACGGATTAATAATGCTCCAAACTTTATCAACACCTCATTGTTCAGTCATTTAGCAGAAGATTTGATCCAATCATCTTCACAGTGCAGCTTCACCACGATGGGAAACCCTGGTGTAACAGTTCAGTCTGTTTGGGCAAACAGGACCCCGTAGAACTCCATCAGAAACTTTTCTGTATGTGGAACAGACATCATTAACATGAACAAACTGGGGTTGATATCCAGTTCAGTGTGGTTCCACCTATTGTGCAAAAGTGCTTTAATATCTGAGATGTTCACATAATTTGCAGAGACATGCAGAGGGTGGCCAGAGTTCAGGGTTAAATGGCTTCAAAGGGTCAAGAGCAACGAGAGATGAAGACATGTTATGTTCTCTCCCTCCTCACTGAACAAACCTTTCTCCAGACAAATAAAATAACCCACCTTCTCTGTTTCTTTCAATTTAAGTTTGATTTTTCAGGTGGGTTTTCTCATTAAACAGCAGTGAGCACTTCAGGCGGCCTCCGCATATTCAAGTCTCCATGCAAGTGAGCCTCTGTGGTTCAATCTCCACCGGGAGATCCACGACAGCTGGATCAATATTCAATTGATTAGAGCAGATTGCAGCACCAGTCAGGGGGTTAATATCTATCGCTCTTAACACAGTAATCAGAGGCATTAAGCTGAGATGCTGGGCTCTGAGATGCAGGCAGGAAGCAAAACTGCCACCAACTGCAGAGGCTTTCAATCTTCATCTGATCCTGAGACGCTGCCCAGAACTTTGACTGAAACTCGGCCCCGGTTCAGACTCACTATACGCTCCGGCTGACAGATGAGCAAGTCAATGCCTGAGAAGATTAAATATTCTACATCAGTGGTTTGGAGGTGGACAGAAACCCTGATGGACCAGTGGTTGACAACAGAAGTCAGAAACAGAAATCTCCAGAACCAGTCGAAGGTTGAGACACGCCAGAATAAATAAAACCATGTTTTCCTTCTTGGATTAAAGATAAAATCACTTTTTTTTTCTCCACGTGTTCCGGTTTCTGAAGCGAGTTGCATCTGAAAGATCCTAACACACTGGACCAGGATCTGTCCTCTGACTCGCATATAAATCAGCTTTCTAGGACAACCTTCTTCACCCACGTAATATTCCCCAAATCAGAAACATCCTGTCTCAGAGTGATGCAGAAACTCGTCCATGAATTTGTTACTTCCAGATTGGACTACTGGAATTTCTGATTATTTTTCTGTCCCAAATGTGTCCTGAAATCTCCAGCTGATCCAAAATGCTGCAGCAGAATTATCATCAGAGATCATATTTCTCCAGTTTTATATTCTCTTCATCAGCTTACTGTTAAATGCAGAATAAAATTTGAAATTCTTCTCCTCACATATAAAACTCTTGGGCCCTGATTTAAAAAAGGTTTGCGCCTCTTAAAACAGGCGCAAACTTGATAACAGGCGCAAAAACATGCTGCAGCAGATCTACCAACCTGGCGCATATAGCAATGTGCCCATAAATCGGGCAAAATAGCCTCAATGCATTTGGTGCTTTGTATAAATATGCAACCTGGGTGTTTTTGCCAGAAGGCGCAAACTACTGGGAGGATTAGATGCAAATAAATCAGCTTTGCACGCGCAACATGATTTACTAAACATGGCTGTTTTTGTGCTTATAATTAGCGCTTTTGAAAGGCAGGCGTTAACTGGCTCAGATATGCAGAAACGGCTGCAGCTTGCATGAAAGGAAATAATCAAATGCTGCAGGATTGTAGAGGAGCATCAGTCTGATTCAGAATATTTTCTAATGGCCGGTCGGAGGAGATGACTGAACTTCTGGAACAAAATCTTTACATAAAAACGGATCATTTGTGTGAATATTAAAATCACAACTGTTGTTTAGACAAACATTGTCAAAAGGAGGCGCATTTATAATTTGTTATGTCAATGACAACTATTAACAGACCATGTTTCAGCTTATACCATGGTCTGGGTGAATACTCGATTCTGATTGGCTGCAAGGTGTCCGTTAAAAAGTGTTATAGGACACCTTATTAAAAAAGTTCCGGTCAAATAGCCTGATTGTTCTTTATTACTGCGCTGGCTCAAACGCTAGTTGGTAACCGTGGCAACAGACAGTCGCTTATGTCGGCTCTTATTAAACGGGAACTGGAATTCACCAAGCGTTGGATTGTTCACCCACTAATAGGGAACATCAGCTGGGTTTAGACTGTCGTGAGATTATTTCACAGTTTGTCTAGTCATGAGTGATTTTATAGTTTCCCTTCACCTATTTGGTGAATGTGGAGACACGCCACTGTGAAAACAGCCTGAAAGCTTATTGGGCTTCACCTCCGTCAGCTCAGGAGAGACGAGGATGGAGCAACGTCCCGACCAGCAGTGGTGATTATTGTTTTCTGTTTTCTGTCTGTTGCTTCACTTTGTGCTGTGTGACACATTATTGATGTTCTTGAAAAATCGCCAAGTGAGATAATATGTACAGTACTAGTCACACTATTTCTTATTAGATTAAATGGGAAATATGTCCAAGCTTTTGACTGATACTGCACATTCATATGTAAACTGCATAAAGATGCTGCAAAACAACCAGAAAAAGCTAAAAATGAGGGGAAATTGAAGCAACGCTAGTGCACACAATAACAAAATGACTATAACTGGATGTAAAAGAAGCAGAAAGAGATACAAATTGAGGTACTACAGGACAAATTTAAAAGCTACAGAAGGAAAACCTCTGGAGAAATGTTGCCAAAGTCTCTGATCAGCTGCTGAAATGACTGATTTGAGCCTGAAATTTCAAGGAATAAGCATATTTCTGGTAAAAACCAGCTGAAGCTCATCTGTTTCTGTCCGCTGCTGGCAGGTTTTGGACCTCCCTGCTGGACTTCTCATGGTCTCAGATGCCTGAACAGAAAAGTAGCTGCACACAGACAGAAGCTCTTCTGTTACCTTAAGTTTCTGTATCTTTCCAGCCAGAGAGGAGTGAGTACCGACATGCTGGAAGAGCGATGGCTTGAACCGGATCCTCAGGTTGGCTTTCTGCCTGTCACAGTGTTTCTGAGGGAGACAAACAGGACCGGTTACTGACTGAGGATCCTCAGAACGAACCAGATCCACAAAGACAGAGCAGCTGAAAAGACCCAAAACCTCAGAATAACTTTACTGTCAGACGCTGCAGCTTCATCTGTTTTGGTAGAAGATTCAGAGATGAAGCCACTCACCGCATCCTTCTCTGGGTTGCACACTTTGACCCACATGATGTGGTCCAGCAGCCAGTCGATGGGTTTGTCTTTGTAGAACATGAGCATGAACTCCACGATGAGCGACAGGTCCAAAGACTTGAACATCTTTCCTGCACGGAGAAAAAACACGGACAGTTCGCTTAATTTCACTTTAATGCCTCTTCCTGCTCGTTCTGAGGAACTGAGATCAGAACAAAAAACAAAATCAGCCGTGAAATCAGAGAGGACGGACACCAACGATGAAAAGCTGCTGGTTCAAATCCCAGAGCAGCTGGGAGGAACCTGCAAGAAAAGTCAACATGGACGGTCGGAGCTACGAATGTTTTGGTGTCATTTGTGAAACTTTGAGCTGTAAGAAACTTCACTTTCTACATTCAAAACCAAAAGGTCAAAGGTCAGAGCCGCTGGAGCAGCAAACAGACCGAAGCGACCCGGTTTTTACCATCAGTGTCGACATTTAACAGCTACTATCTCTCCAATCCTTTTCTTTTTATGGAGAAATGTATCCTAATTCATCCAAAATAAATAAAAAAAATGAATAAACTGCTTCAAAAATAGATACGTGGCATAAAATAATTCAATTAACTATTAATTAATGTAAGAAATTTGACTTAAATTTATATTGCTACTTTAATTTTTAACCACATTAGTTTAACTAATGGGGTGGGGGTTTCCCTTGATTTCAGTTTCTTTTCATATTGATTTATTAAATTGCTGACTGGAACAAAAATGTGCTCATAACTATAAAGAAAATTAATACAGTTCAATTAAAAATGACTACATGTATTTTCATCAAAAATGTTAAAAAAAACTAAAAAATACATTTCTAAAAATCAAAATAGAAAATAAAAAGAAATAATAAATACAGGAATAAATTTAATCAATAAGAAACTGAACTGATGAATGAAATAGAAAATTATTTGACAAAGTTAATAAAATATTAACACAAAGTTAAACAATAAAGTTGAAAATTAAACTAGAAATCTAAATCTGCCACATTTTTTTATTCATTGAATTTCATGTAAACTTTTTTGTGTTATTGTTTTTCATTTTCACAGAACCCTGATCCAGCCCCGTACCACCACAGAACCCTGATCCAGCCCCGTACCATCACAGAACCCTGATCCAGCCCCGTACCATCACAGAACCCTGATCCAGCCCCGTACCATCACAGAACCGGGTTTTTGGACTTGTTGCTGACAACAATCTAGATGTTCCTTTTTATCTTTGCTCCATTTCTTCCAGCAGAAAGATCTTGAACACTGATCGGTCTGACCCCAGACCAGGTCTCTACTGTGTGATGGTCCATCCCATGGCTCAGAGTCCAGAGGCGTCAACGCTGAAACTCTGGACCAGGTTAACTCAGTACAGTCTGAAGTTATATCTGTGAATGTTTCTCTGTCTTGTAGAGGCTGACAAAGGTTTCCTGAGTAATCCTTGTCCATGTGGTTCTACCAGCTGTTGATGAATGATGCTCTGGATGCAGGTCTGTCTGAGGGATCAGAGGTCATGGTGTCCAGCTTGGACTTGCTCCCCTGACATTCCTCCAGATTGATTGAATAGTTTAATGATATTCTGACTGTAGAAAGACAAATTTGGAAATTCTTTGTGGAACATTATTTTTAAGCTGTTCAATGATTTTCTAACATTTGGAGACATAGTGGAGATCTTCTGAACATCTTTGATCCTCAAAGACTTTCATCTGTACTGATTTTGGACCAAATCACAACTTTTTTTCTTTTACACCTCATTGCAGCTCTAAATGACTCCTTCCTGACTGCTTTTGATTGTGTTGCAGCCTGAAATGTGAAAATGAACTCATGTAATGAGATAAAACATGAGATATCTGAGACATTCGTTCAGTTTTTGATCTGATGATTGAGTCCTTTGCTTCACTCTGACCTGGAGAAAATGAGCTCAGCGTTTCTTTTCAGACGCCTGACAGGGTTTCATCTGTCTGATGTCTCTGAACAGCGTCGGTCTGAGCTTCTCTGAAAATTAAAGGTCAAAGAGTGAACTGCGCAGACGTCTCCCTGGACTCAAACAATGACGAATTAAAAGGCCAGCCGATGAGCTCCGGCCTGCTCCTGCCCTCGTCTGGTCCTCCCTGATCAGTCTGGACATGTCAGCCTCTGGAGGGCAGGATGTTCAGCGAGGCAACACAACGAACCACCCTGCAGACGAAAACTGCAGCTAAACTTAGCAAACGCAAAACCCAAATGTGAGCAGTTGAATTAGAGAGCGGCCCCGAAGCGCTGCAGCTCCGTCTGATTTAATTCAGTGAGTCAGCTTCACCCCCATGAATTTATTAAAGCAGCCGCCGCTCCCAGGCAACACCGGGTCAGGGAGGATTCGTAAGGTCAGAGCCGAGGGAGGAGGAGGAGGAAGGCTGTGATGATCAGACAGTACAGGCTGAGAACAAACACACAAACATCCAGGTGAGAAATCATCGTCATCATCATCATCATCCAGCTCAGAGACGAGACTCCCGCTGGGCTTCATCTCTGTCTGCATTCACCTCAACCTCTCAGTCTGTTCATCTCAGCTTCCTCTCCTTCATCCCTCCATCAAATCTGACTCCAAACAGAAACTGCTGACAGACGTCGGCTGTCGACGGATTCAGTCGGAAAAACAAACATCAGCAAACTGATTTGATTCTTTGTCTTCTCCAAAATTTTTACATGTAGTTTTCCTGTACGGAAGCTGAGAGGAGCCACTTCCACAAATGATTTTATCATTGATGTCCTTTTTTTGAGATCACAAAGCTCATGCTTTCACCTAATTCTATTCATAATTACAGCCATTGGTCAGACTCAGTGACAGTAAGTGAACCTCCCAAGACCCAAGTTTTGGTTTGGCTTCCATTTTAAATTTCTTCTTGCTATTTGGGAACAGGAGCGAAAAAAGGCTGGAAAGTAATCAGCACAAATCAAATACTGGAGGGGTATTTCACCACTAATTAGGTTAATTGGCAACAGGTCAGTAACATGACTGGGTATAAAAGGAGCATTTCAGGGAGGCAGAGTCTCTCAGATGTAAAGACAGAGGACAGACGTTCACCAATATGAGAAAAATTTAGTCCAAAAATTGTGGAATAATTTCAGAAAATTTTCCTCAATGAAGAAATGCGAAAACTTTGAAGACCCCACCATCTACAGGGTATAATATCAAAAGATTCAGAGAATCAGGAGGAATCTCTGTGCACATGGGACAAGGCTGAAGGTTGAACTGGATACTGGTGATCTTGGGACCCTCAGGCAGCACTGCATTAAAACCAGACATGATTCTCTACTGGAAATCACTGCATGGACTCAGGAAGACTTCCAGAAA
>JBBBVU010000007.1:3230224-3241062 GCA_037177055.1 Atherinosoma microstoma | reverse complement strand
CATTTTCTACTGTGATCCAGGTGAATTTACTCTGACACAGTAACACATCTTGATTCTGACACTTCTGCAGTAATCTCTCATGTCTCAGCTTTCTGTAGAGACCAAGATTACACATACAGCCCTTGTAGATGTAATTATATGCTTAATTTATTTATTTTTATTCTATCTTTATTTCTACAGGTTTAGCTCATTGAGACACAGGGAGTAAATGGATTTAAAAGTTACTAAAAACAGGAACAGAACCGTAATGTGTTTTCCAGTGTGCCTAAAATGAGTATGGTGATATGTCATTTCAGACAGAAGAGGCAGGAAAAACAGGCCTCGGGATGAAAAGGTTAAAGCCTGGTCAGCTGAGGCAAAGCAGCCGAGAAAAAGCTGCTGACACCATGACCAAGTTCTGCTGCAGACATACTGTAGCTTGAACCAGCAGTGAACACTTTGACCCGACATGGAGCTGCTGGTTCCTGGGAAGACCAGCCGAGGAGGGCCAGGAGAGGAAGAGGGCAAAGGGCTGACTGTTGGAGGCAGGGCTGGAGCTGATCCAGGTGGTATTCAGTTTTTCAGATGGTTCTGGGTGAAGAGGGATGGGGGGGTGTTATCTGAAGATAAGTCGAGGCCTCATTACCCTGGGCAGGATCTTCTGAGTGAGGGTGATGTTAGGGCACATCCCGGTCCATTTGCTGGGAAAGACCACTTTGTTTGAGGAATTGTGAAACAAATTCTGATTCGAATCAAACAAGTGGACTCGGCCCGCATTCAAACGCGGGTCTCAGTTTGCTTCAAGCGGACCAAATACAGGAAGCGGACTACAAAAGAAAGTTTTTGTCTGTGATGTCAGAGCATGAAGATGACATTCAGAGTCAGATTTCTGACTCTTCATGTTTTATGTGGCTCCTTAAACTGAGGTGTACCACAAAGCTCTCTATTAAGACCTCAAGACTAAACAAAATATATAGTTTAGGCTTGACCAGTACAATAGTGAGTAATAAAGAGAGACCACAGTGTGTCGTATGTCTCAGACCATCAGCATTTAACATTGTAAAGCCACTTGTGGACTTCAGAAATAAACTTCTCTGCTGTTGTAAATAGCAGACTTGTTTTACTAAAGCACCATCCAGCTCGTCAAATGCTCAACTTGCCTCGTATAAAGTAGTGTGCAGAATTTACTGGTGTAAAGAGCCCCACACGGTAGCAGAGGAATGAATCCCCTCCACTACTGATATAGTTTCAACTGAAGCAGCAGCCAATAAACTAAAGATGCCAGACTCTGCCAAGCAATACTATTTCTTTGTATGTTTCATTGTAAATGTTGGAGTGGTGGTGGAGGGTGCGTGTGTGTGTGTGTGTGTGTGTGTTCACCCCAACAACATGAAGAACAGAACTAATTATTTTATAACTGTTTTATTATTTTTGTCTGTATGCTTACATTATTTATAAAACAATAAATCAGATGTTACAGTAAGTATGTGAGAAGTCTTTTCACCCGATACTTTTACTCGAGTCATTTTTTGGATAACTACATTTTTACTTCTACTTGAGTAATGTTATTTGGAAGTAACGATACTCTTACTGAGAACAATTTTCTGCTACTTTACCCACCTCTGTGCAGAATGAGAATCATAAAAGGAGGGTAATACTTCCAGGTCCGACACAACAGACAGTTTTCTAGCGTCTGCAATGACTGGAAGATGTTGTTGTGGATGTTTTAGTTGATATTATGATCTGAAGCTGCTGACTAGCTGACTCTGTGGAAAAGCTGAGGACTGTCAGAGAACAACTGAGCTCATAAGAGAGAAAAACGTACCTGAAAATGCACTTTAGAGGTTTATGTCACACATGATGAACACATGTCTGATTCTTTCAGTAAAGAAAACCTCCCACCCCCATCCTCCATTTCACTTTACTGTCCCATAAATAAGCACCCCCTCTCCTCCCCCTCCTCCGACAGCCCACACTCGTCTTCTCACACAATAGTTTAAAGTCTTTTTACTAGTGGGAGTCAATAGCCTTTTTATAATCCCACTGAGGTCTAAAAACAATCCTGAGAGAAGAGGCTTTTATTGGAAAACAGTAAAGTTAACACAGAAGCAGCATTGTCTAACAGTCCATCTCCTCCAGCACCACCAGTCAGCTGCTTCTCCACCCAAACTCAAACACAACAGGAGGCAGTGTCTTCAGAAGAAGGAGGAACTTTTTTCATGCAGAAAAACAGCAGGAGCGTGACAACAGAGTAATCACTACAGCGCCATGTTCTCTGCAGGCTCATGTGTCCATCTGACTCACCAAAGACAGCTTTCATCTTTAACATCCGTCACAGATCAGAAGTCCCAAAAGTCCCTGAGTTTACGCCCAAAACCAGGAGAAAAGTTCAGGACTGGAAAACAGAAGAAGCATCTGCGGGTTTTCCTCAGTTCTGGTTTAAATGTCTATGTTATCTCTGAGTCCTTATACAGAGGTGTAAAAAATTATATATATATATATATATATATATATATATATTTATGTATATAAAATCAGACTCTTTATCTTTTTACCGTAGACGTACAACTCAACTCTACATTTTTTTCTTTTAGATTTTGCTTCAGTTATTTGTAATTATTTGTTTTATTAGTTTATGAAATCCTTTAGTTTCTCTGTTTGGTTCCTCATCTCTAAAACAAATGGTTGATAAACCCCTGCTTTCTGTCTATGTTGCTACCTCGCAGTCGTCATGGCATGAGAAATGTTGAAAAGTTGTGCAGTAAACTACACACCTCAACTTTGTTGTTGGAACAAACCGTTAGATCAGATGTCATTAGCTGAAGTCTCTACTGCTTCACAATCAAATGGACAAAAACATCTTTCCATCCATCCATCCATCCATCCATCCATCCATCCATCCATGAGCAACCCAGTCTTCCCCTTTCCTCTGCCACCTCTTCCAGCTCCCTCATGGGAATCCCAAGATGTTCCCAGGCCAGCCGAGAGACATAGTCCCTCCAGTGCGTTCTGGGTTTTCCCCCGGGCTTCCTCCTGGTGGGATGTGCTTAGTAAATCTCCCCAGGGAGGCATCCAGGACGCATCCTAACCAGATGCATGAACCACCCTATTTGGATCCTCTTGATGTGGAGGAGCAGCGGCTCTACTCTAAACCACTCCTGGATGACCGAGCTTCTCACCTCATCTCTAGGAGAACCCAGACACCCTGCGGAGGAAAGCTTTTTCTTTGAATATTTGAGTTTTAAATGCCTCTGATCGGACTGTTTCATTGAACAAACAAACAAAAACAAAAACAAACAATGACACAAATACAGATGTTCAACATCAGCAACACACCAGACAGAACACCATAAGTTCTCACTGACTGGACAATATGACGTCTAATAGTCATGTGATTCAGTTCTGGGTCGAGGGTCATGGAGCACAGGGGCAAAAACCACTTAAAAAAAGGAAATGTTACTCTTCTAAAAAACAATCAAAGGGAAAAAATTAACTCAAACAGATTAAAAGACAACAAACATAAAAAAAAGAAAGGAAAAAAGCCACGTTAGAAACTTTCAACAAACTGCAGAGAATCTGAACAAAACAACAAAAATAACAAAAAAAAAACATTCAACAAACCACAGGAGCAAACAAAAGAAACACAGAGAGAAACAACACACACTAAAATAAATAATAAAAACAAACAAACAAACAAAACAAGAGGCAAAATGACCAAATACAAAAAAATGACCACAAAGTAAAACGACATAGATACAAAAAAAACAACAACAAGCAAACAAAACAACAGCAGTAGGAAATGAAACAGAAGGAAAAACATCCACATCATGATGAGTTTCAGTCAAAAAGGACTTTTCTGTCTTTGCTCTCCTCAGTTTGCTCTGCAGATGTTGAGAAGGCAACATGATTGACACCTGAGCTTCTACCCAATGTTTTGTGTTGATGCTGTAAACACATCCAAACATCGATTCATGCACCACTCACACTGACCTTCACAAGTCAACACTCATTTTTGGTGAATAGATTATTCTTAGAAAAAGTTTAGAAAGTTTAGAATAAAATCTCTGATTAATGATCATCAGACTGAAGCGTGAACCACTAACGGCTCAAAGAAACGTCTCCTCCACCTGAGCAGAACTTCCTCAGCAGGTGAAAGTTTGACTCCTGTTGAGTCTCGACTTCGACTGCTCACAAGTTGTGTCAGCGTTAAGCATCAGAGCCACGACTATGCCTGGCTTTACTTTCCTCCATCTCCCTCTGAGAGCGGCATCACGCCGTCAGAACCAGAACCAGAAGCCGAAATCAGACATTTAATTAGATTCTCCTCTAAGAGCAGAAAGTCTGGTGTGACGCCTCCATACTGGGTAAGACTGTTTGTTTTCTGCTCATTGAGACTACAGGTAACTACTTCAATATTGTGTATATGTGAACTGTCTTCTTCTATGGTCTTTTTAAGGCGTTATTTATCCCAGACGGTACTGTAGTACCTATCAAAAATAGCTGGTACTGCAGTTTGCTGTTTAAAGCCACATGGCATGAAGCAAGAAAACAAACTGCTTGATGTCCTCCTTTGTTTATGTGTTGCGTTCTTCTTTATTAATCCAAAAGGCATTGCACCACTAAGACATCATGCTAGTACGTAGCTGATGCATTTTTCACTATCAGCCTGATACATCGCCTACCAGGTAAGGGAACGGTTGGCTGTGGAAATGCAACAGAGATCAGGATTTACCGAACCAAACGGCACCAAACCGTCTCGTAACAACCCAGACCCGTTGCTGGAAATGGAACTAAAGTGGACCCACAGCAAATAGATACTGTATAAATGCCTCATTGTTACAGAATAAACACATTAGTCATTTTACTAGAGGGATTAGATACCTATAGAAACACAGTTTTTGATAATACATATAATATTTTTCTGTCATGACCTTTGAGTTTGATGATTTTAAGTTCTGGAGCAGAAAAGAAAGAAAACACTGGAAGTTTTTCTCCTTATGTGAGAGAAGGACTCTCTTCCAGATGTTGCTCTGAATCTCATCAAGGTGTCCTAAGTGAAGGAAAAATTTCCTGGATTTCGACTGTATCTTAATTTATCTGGGAAACTGAAAACAGGTGTGTGTCATCCGACACATCTTTGTTGAGCAGATGAGTGCAAAGATCTGGCAGAATCAAACCAGACAACCACCATTAACTTTGAGGTGCCTGAAAACACAGCTGCAGAAAGTAGATCCGACTGTAAACAGTCACACAAATCACACACAGAGATGACATGTGGAGTTCCCCAAGGCTCCATTTTGAGTCCCCTATTGTTGAGCATGTACACGCTCCCGCTAGCTCAGATCACAGAAAAAAAAGTATCTGATCATAACTAGACAACGGCTAGACTGTTATCGTGGAGTAGGTGGGCCCTGAAGCCGACCTCTCAGCAGCAAGATGTTTCCACCTGCAGGTCTTATCCTGTGTTCACACCGGGAGCGAGTAAAATTATTCACGCTTTGAAATGACATGTTAAGTCACTGTATAGACGTGAATAGATGCCTGTTTACTCGGGGCGGCGCGTTTGACGCGAATTTGCGGCGCCGAAAGCCCCAATCAAGCGTTTTACTCGCGCAAATGGAGCGTCCTATTCGCTAGAATCGAGCGTTTTATTTGCAAGAATCGAGCGTCTTCCACCTGTTCCCTCAAGATGAAAAAATTTAACTTATTCGTGCGTATGAAATGAGCGAAAAAATACGAACCCCTTCATTCAAAATGGAGGAAAAACTAATAGTGGCGGTGTGTAGATATCCGCTACATGAATAAATGAAAGTTGTTGGTTAACAAAGAGTCTTGGAAAATGTAAAAATCATTCAATATATGTGTCTCTGCTCAGGCCAGTGTAGTACTAAAGTTGGTCACTAGATGACTCTCCAATACCAGGAGTTCAGCAACAGCTGACGGGTCAACAAAAGCTTGCTGTGGTTGTAATAAATAAAAGGACACATAATTGCGTGAAAGCTTTGTCAGTTACGTGTTGCGTTTCATTGAGCTACATTAGCTAGCTTATTGACAGGTATCGTTCTTTAGCTAACTACTCTGTTGGAGATTGACGGAACAGGTTGGAGCTAGTAGCCTACTTATCGAAGGCAGATCGACAGGAGCTCTGCTGCTGAAATATAGCGCCTGTAGTTTGTATCCTGGAGGGATATACAGGCCGATCCTCCCCAGCAGATCATCAAACTGGGATCAGGGGGGTCTGAAACAGTCTGGAAGTGGCTGTCATCCAGACGTAACTCCTGGATTAGGTGATGAAATTCACCGGGCTCCGAGTGCCTCTGGAGTATCTGCTGGACACGCCAGCGTCTTCGGTTTTCCGACTTCCAAAGCCGGTAAAACGCTGCAGCTCTCTCAAAGTACTCAAAATAACCAGGCTGCCATGTTTCAGTGACTGATGAGAGACAAACAACCCTTCCCACTCCAGTAAGTTCTACTTGACGTCCGAATGATAAGCAAGTAAACATCCAGTACCTGGGCGTTGAAATGTAGGCGCATATGGCAATCGACGCTCCTGGCGTGAACACAAGGTTATGCTCAGAAGAAAACATTCATAGACACCCGAGCAGCAGAAACTTCAGCAGCTCAGATTTTTCCTCATTCTGATGAAAACTGAAGCTCCTGTCCTGTATCTGCACTGCTGCTTCATGATGTGTTTGTTTAAACACTTTAGTCCATATTGGGGCTTTTTTAACATCCCCACTGATCTGACCGATTTTTTCTCTTTGCAGTTAACCTTCCTTCTGTCTGAAGGATGGAAGATACAACTATTCCTCCTTCTAGGAGCTTGAAACCTCTTTTCTTCCTCTTCCTCTGTTGAGATCTGACAGTCTTCTGCCTGTTGAGTTCTTCCTGTTTTGTTATGAAGCCTTGCATCCCTGTAGACTCAGCAGGAGGGCAAACCAAAGGAAACTGCAGAAGGAATCAGCTGCTTTTGGAGGGAAAAAGTAAGTTTTAAACTTGTTCATTAGAAGAGAAAAAAAATCAGCAGGAGAGGAAGAGTCTTCTCCCTCTTTTCCTCATCCTGTCAGGAATCATGTTTTTTATGTCTCCTTTTGCTTCCTCTGGGACTTCCTGCTGGGCATGGTAGTGATGCTGATGGAGGATTCAAATCAACTGTTACAGATCAGTCTCCACATTACAGGATTGTTACTTTACATGGTGCAACACCAGCCAGATCATAGTTTTTGTCTAGTTTTAAATTAGCATTATGTAACTTTCTGACCTTAAAATATGTTTTCCTGACTAGTTTTGATAGCAAAGTGACATTTATTTCGTACATTCCTGGAGCTGTTGCTGCCCAGCAGCGTGCCAGGATTGAGACACAACTTTTCATTCCGGGACGCATTGCTTCAAAGCTGAGGTCACTTTACGCAACACATCACAGGGTAGCAAGTAGATGTCAACACACCGGCCGCTTTGAGGTTTTGTGGCTGATTCAGCAAACAAATGCAAGAGAGCACTATTTGAGGAAGGGAGGACAAAAAAGTGAGAAAGCAACAGAGCAAGAGATAAGACGAGTCAACATCAGACTGACTTTTACTGGTGGAGACAGCTCAGATAAGAGACAGGATGCAAGATGGAGGTCAAATTGGCCATCGTTAGCGGGCGCTTCACTGAGAAAATCTGCTAAAGTTCAGAATTGAAACTTTTATGTAGAGTAGTCCTGAAATATTACACAAGGGCTACATAGCAGTGGATCTGTAAACATAATGATGAAAGTGTTATGTCAGAACCTGTATATAAAGTATTGGAAATCTATCATAATTAAATGAATCCGTCCTGAATGTGGTATATCAATAAAGCATCAATATATCGATATACATGGTATATAATCAAGTATATCAACAGTTGTAAAGTTTTAAATGTAACCTATTTATTCATTTTTGGAAGATATTGTGTCAAAATGCTTCCAAACTGCCCATGTATTTTGCTTTTTTGGGGGGTTCCCCTTTCAAGGCATGGCTGTCTATCAATCTCCAGCACATAATGATCCTCAACATGAGCTCGGATCAGCAGAACACTTCCTGAATTTCCTGTGGCTTTTTTAGCCACTCAAACCACCCAACGAGGCGGTCATGTGACTCAGAAAAACGATACAGGTTTTGATGCAGACTTCATTTGGACTCCTCCTTTGCTCGACTCAGGTTCAGTCACACTTTAAGCCGGTTTAGATTTTGTTCAACTACAGGCGGTCAGTACTCTTCTAATTTGTATTCTTGAATTTCCAGACTTATTTAACACCTGCTTTCCTTACACACACACTTACTGCCACGGAAGATCATTTTGAGTTTAGTTTTTCCCAAAGGATCTTCAGTTCTTCACAAAAAACATTTGTTATTTACTTATCTGCTGGCTCTGCTCCTGCCTGTCTTAGAATGAGTTATAACTCATCCTCCATCTTCTTTCCTTCCTGGTTTAATCCAGCTGTATTACCTCACTTTTCCCCTCTTTTTCCTGTGTTACCATGGGAACGGAATCCAAACAGCTTTCAGCAGTTTATTAATATAAGCGATGACACCATGATAAGCATGCTGACCCCTGGAGTGTAACAGAGGGAAATGTGTGTGTGTGTGTGTGTGTGTGTGTGTGTGTGTGTGTGTGTGTGTGTGTGTGTGTGTGTGTGTGTGTGTGTGTTTTCAGGAGATGGGAAGGCGATTTGTGTGTGCGTGTGCTGGCCTGATCGGTGTGGCTCAGAATTAGCCATGGCAGGCTGACGGACGCCTGCAGAGCTGTTTCAAACACACACACAGAAAAATAATCCGTCAACAACTTTCTCTGATTAGTGGAGCTAATAAATCACACACACACACGCACACACACAGGATGGATGTAAATGTGAGAAAACATTCAGTCCTCACTTTGACACCATTTGTCGGTTTAGACAAAGTCCTCATAAAGATTTACAAACCCGTGAACGTGTGACAGTGAGATGTTCAATGGCCGCGGTTATTTACAGTACTCTGTCAGATTGAATTAAAGCTACATCAGAGGAAACGTATAAAGTGAAACGTCTGGGGTCACTTTGAAAGAAACTCCAAGATTTATTAGTTTTTTTAATCCCATAAATCTGACTGCACTGTACTGTTTTCACCTGTTCCCACAATGCACGCCAGGTCACGGGGTTAATCCAAGCGCGTTTTGAAATAAACTTATTTTATCGGCTATCGGCGAGAAAAACGGCCGATACAGATTATTATAAAATTGCCCAATATCGGCCAATATTATCGGCCATGCCGATTATTGGTCGATCCCTACTTTTTATAGCTAAAAACGTACTCCTCTGCATTTTGCTGCCTGTCATCAGAGCCGTTGCTCTGCCTGTCATCTTGTTCTAAATGAATTATGGGAGAAAAGAGGCCGTGGAGGATACAGCGCCAGTAGCCTTCGTTTCAAACTAAACGAAGCACAGGTTTGGAGGGTGGATTCGGAGGCTCCTTCGGAGGCTTTTGAATTGGGACAGTACTTGGTGCGCCGTTGGGACGCATGCAGCCGAATCTGCACTTCGTAGTGTGCAAACCCTGAATTGGGACATACTGTCAGGCTGTCGTCTGAGTGTTACTCATTACTTCTAAAATTAAAGAAACGAAGATGTCAGAATCGCCCCCTTAGTGGCTGGTTGCTGTGAAGATTGTAAGCTCCGCCCCTCGTATGCCCCGCCTACTCCTCGTTAACAGACAGAACATGAGCCATATGAACAGTGATGTCAGATGAACGTCTTATTGCTTCCTGAATGCAGAACATCCTGCAGCATGGTGCGTTCACTGACTGATGCAGAACTGTGAGTATCTACAGTACATCAATTATCAGCTCATTCAAACTGATACATTAAGGTTTGAGTTGTTCTGTGTTTAAGGGTCTTTAAGGTGAAATTTTCTCTGTTCTGAACAGCTTTTAGCTTGAGCTCTCCCATCAGGAAACCCCTGGATCCTCCAAACTACTGATGAAAACTACTGTTACACAACCCCATTAAAAACATGGCATATTCCTTTGATAAAAGGGTTTCCTTTCCTGAAACCACAAACACAAAACTCTGTTGTTCCACTCATGCCACACCCACCTGACTCTTTCCTTTGGGTCTCCGAAGGACTCTCGGAGTCGGGAGAAATCCGGGTAGAAGTGGACGGATGGAGAGACGACCTCCAACAGACCTGACTGAATCTCTGCAGGAAAACTGAGACAAGAACAGAGAGTCAAACAAAGAAATAAACAAAAAGCTCCCATCATCAAACTGGAAGTTTTTTTTTGACATAAACCACATATCCGATTATGAAACTGAAACATTTGACCACTTCATGGACAATATGAGCTCATTTTGAAACTAATGGCAGGAACACTTCTGTAAAAAGTTGGAACAGGGGCAACAAAACACCGAAAAAGTATTTTGGAAAACTACTGTCACAAATCAAAAACAACTGGAGGATAATTTGACAACTAATCAGGTTAATTAGCAACACCCCTGTAACATGACTGGGTGTAAAAGGAGCTTTTCAGAGAGGCAGAGTCTCTCAGATGGAAAGATGGACAGAGGTTCATCAATCTGAGATAAAAGTGGGTCCAAAAAATTGTGGAACAATTTCAGAAAAATTTTCCTATTTGTTCCTAATTGTGAAGACTTTGAAGATCCCATCATGTACAATGTATAATAGCATCCAAGCATTCAGACAATCGGAAAGAATCTCTATGTGCATGGGACAAGGCTGAAGGTTGAACTGGATGCTGGTGATCTTGGGGTCCTCAGGCAGGACTGCATTAAAACCAGACATGATTCTCTACTGGAAATCACTGCATGGACTCAGGAAGACTTCCAGAAATCACTGTCT
>JBBBVU010000007.1:3217948-3229763 GCA_037177055.1 Atherinosoma microstoma | reverse complement strand
AAACCATGAACGGCGTGTCCTGCAGACTAAAGAGGAGAGGGAGCATCCAGCTTGTGAAAAGCCTGCATCTCTGATGGTGTGGGGTTGCATTAGTGTAGTGGTTCTCAAACATTTTCTGCCATGCCCCCACCTATGCAGGACTAAACATTCCCAGCCCCCCCCTCCCATTATTTATTTATGATCTCTGTTGCACTCATATAATTA
The DNA here is from genome assembly GCA_037177055.1 of Atherinosoma microstoma. Taxonomy (NCBI): domain Eukaryota; kingdom Metazoa; phylum Chordata; class Actinopteri; order Atheriniformes; family Atherinidae; genus Atherinosoma; species Atherinosoma microstoma. Next base: position 3,229,559 of record JBBBVU010000007.1, on the reverse strand, counting down.
TAGTGCGTTTAATTTGACTTGGAGGTTGGAAGTCAGATCTGAGAGTTAGCAGCCATCTTTAATGGATGAAGTTGGAGTTAGTGAGTCTCCCCACGACTTTCTGAGTCAGATAATCGACTTCAAGGGGCATTCTTGTTGTATTTCTGACTGGGACTTTCTTCTTCTTGATATTTTTTGGTGATCGGCAAAAATAAATTGGTGCATTTTTTGCCGCCAGGTGGTCTGGAGTGTGCCACAATGTTTCCAAGAACCCAAGTTGTCAAAACATTAGTTCCTCTGCTACATTTTCCCAATCCCATGCGTTCCCCTGTCATGTTGCCGCGTCCCCCCAGGGGTGCCCGCCCCCCAGTTTGAGAACCACTACATAAGTGTTAATGGCGTGGGCAGCTTCTACATCTGTTATGTACACTTAAGTAGTTGTCAAATGCTCTTCCAGTTGTTTTTGATTTGGGCCAATTACTTTTCCAGCCTTTTGTTGCTCTGTTCCAACTTTTTAAAGATGTGTTGCTACCATCAGATTCAAAATGATCTCATATTTTCCATGAAATGGTCAAATGTCTCAGTTTCAACATCTGATGTGTTGCTTTTGTTCTACTAAAAATAAAATATGAGATTTGTAAATCATTGTACTCTGTTTTTAATTACATTTTACACAACATCTCAACTTCTTTGGAACTGGGGTTGTAGAACAGAAATGAGTAAAAGAAATAAAGATGTGTGAAGAAGAGGGAAAAGAGAGGCAGCAGTCAAGAAAGGGTGCTATGGAAGGAAAAGAGGATGAATTAATGCAAATAAATACAGTGAGACATCCCAAACATCACACAAAACAGATTGGCATATCTGTTGCCATAGTTACAGCATCCCATCATGCAGTTCAACTTACAGGCGCTTCAGGTTGTCTGCTACACTGCTGGCATATTGATGGTCAGCCTGAAAACACACACACACAGAAAACTTAGTTTCAGGACTTTTACATTAACACACAGCTCAGGTGATCCGTGACATATTCATGCATCTAACAAAGTTTCTAAAAGTTTGTCTTCTTTTAGTGTCTCGACACTTATCTCTTTCTCTGCACAAAAACAAAGTACCTAAGTACACACTTTCACACTCAAACAACAACTTGAGCAATCAGTGATGTCAGAGCTCAGCCTCCCGTTTGGGCCAATCAGAGCCTGGACTGGGCTCCCTGTGGGATCTGCTCATTTGGCTGTGAAGGTCAGTGTGTGGTCACGCACACACACGTTTCCAGCATCTGCGCAGAGCTGCAGCCTGTCACAGGCTGCGGTTTGTTTTGGCGTCCGGGAGGTGCCAGCCGGGTGGAGCTTACCGCAGAGCTCCATGTTAACGAGGAGCAGACGCACTTTTCACTGTTTCATATCACATCCAGCAGATTTTCTTATATCAACACAGAAAGCTGCTTCAATGACAAACACTGTTGACATTTTTTTCCAAGTGGAAAGAAAAACACAATTTTTCCATCTGAGATTTTTTCCCTTGAGAGAAACACTGTGGGAGCCCTGAAGAGGCCGGTCTAAAGATACACTCAGACATTTGTATCTGCTTCATGTCTAAATGGAACGATAGGAGCCCCACGAAAAAGGAAAAATCTGAAGAAGAAAGAAAACATGGCTGAGGAAACAGACTGACTTGCTGGGATCTCCAACAGTCAAGATGATGGTGAACGATGACAGATGATGCTTATACAGGAACCCCTCAGTTTTAAGCTCATCATAATCATCTTGTCATGTCGAAAACAAAACCTCTTTTCTTATAACAGGTTACTAGATACTGCAGTCTAAAAAAAAAAAAAAAAGATAAATTAACTTACAAGAAAGCAGAATAACCAACAACAGTATCAAAACACAAACTGCAGGCAAGCTTCCATTTTACTTTATATATTTAAAACAACTTCTTATCTCAAGTAAATGACTGAGCCAACAACACTCCTAGACCATCCTCATTATCTGGAGATAATGACATTAGAAAATATTTTCCAGCATGACCTCTCAGCTTCCATATCCTAAAAACACCAAGAAAATAAAATAATTTTTCAGAATGATGAAGCTCTTGGCTCTGAGATGCTCTGAGCATCACTGATAAGGGTGCTGACTACAGATATCAGATCAGTTTAATTTAAACCCCTAGAACGACTCAAACAGCTTGTTTTAACCAAACCAAACTGCTATTGAATGTTTTTGCCACCTTCCAGCTGTCGAGCAAATGTTCTGTAGGCTACTTGTTTAGAACTTTCCTAGTCACACGACCACTCAAAGCGCTTTGACATTACATGTTCATTCACCCATTCACACACAGCACTTATTTTGTATCATACTGAGTGCTTCTACACACATTCATTCCACTGATAGGCACATCGGGAGGCAATGTCAGGTTCAGTGTCTTGCCCAAGGACACTTCGACATGTATTCAAGGGGCCGGGAATCGAACAGCCTACTTTCCGGTTGGCAGACGACTTCCCTTTCTCCTGAGCTACAGCAAGTTACTAGATTAAATTATGAAACTTAGGAAGAGCTAACTGTTTGCTTCACAGCTATCTGGTGTGTTTGCTGGTGCAAAGCCTTGCAGTCACTGTTTATAACACTACAGTGTTGGAATGTGATGAAAAACTCCACATTTCAGAAGATCAAAGTTTTGAGTTTTCCAACGTGTTTTAAGCATGTGTCATTTGCGCCTCATGGCAGGAACGTCTGGCTGCAGCCAACTGATGTGAGTGCGCTAGTAGTGGGGGGGAAAAGAGTTAATATGGCCACGATGAATGGTTTCAGTGGTGCGCTGTTTCTCATAAATGTTTATAAAACTTACAGGTGAAATATTAGTGGATTAACATCATCCTGCTAACATACACTTGAAAACACTCACTAACACCCGCTAAAATCTGCTATCACCTGCTATCTGCTAACACCTGCTAAGATATGCTAACGCCTCCTAACATCTGCTAACATCAACTAACACCCATTAGCATCTGCTGAAGGTTGCTAACATCTGCTAACATCCGCAAACAACTAATAAAATCCGCTAATAACCATTAGCAACAGCTAACACCTGCTAAAATCTGGCTGTTGAGTACAATGGAAAAGTGTTAAATTAGCATTCAGATTCACTTAAATTACTCCAACTCTGCACCAATGGGAACACAAAATCCCGGTGTACGCGTTAATTTTCACAGAGGAAGTTTTAGTCTCGGCAAGAGTAGCATGCACAACTCACATTTTTCTAAAACGCAATAGGCCTACTACTAAATTACTAAAACATCTTCACCGTCTGTGATATCTGACATGCTTAGCTTTTCACAAAATTAATCAGTTTCTTCTTCATTTCTGATCTTTAGAAGACCTAATTCTGGCATAGGTAGAGGCATTTCCATGATGAAGGTATAACTGATCTCATCTGTGTGTGTGAGTGCTCATTTGTGTGGTGATCTGTGTGGTTCACGTGTTTCTCTGTAACATGTTTCAGTCATGTAATATTCATGCTCTACATCTCCTCACTGTAAAAGCTTTAAGTGAGTGCTTTTGCTGCTCATTCCTCATTTGCACAAACAAGACCTGCTGAGATGCAAAGTGACCCGTTTCCACTTCTTCTGGTCCACAAAGATCTGAACCTCAACACGGGTTGATTTAGAATGAAAGCAGATACAAACTCTGGAAATTAGAAAGGAAAGAGAATAAAATACCCACAAAGGATTTGAAAAATTAGATCAGCCTGGGGGGAAAATGAAAAAAGATATCGACTTGACAGAAACAAGCAGGAGTATGGAAATGTGTAAAATCATTGAAACCAAATGAGATAGAGATCTCTGAAGCGCCAGAGTGGAGCTGGTTCTGAGATTCCCAAAGTCTTCACCAGCAGCTGTAAGAAGTCCAGAATAATCTTTCTATCAGCCTGACTCTGAAGAGGAAACTATTAAGTCGTGTTTTCTGGTAATTCAGGTGACCTAATATCAACTGAATAAAGAAAACAGAAAGTTGAGTTTAAACTGCTGGTTTTCTACAGACAATATAATAGCACAATAGTTGTCCCAGAAAGCAACATTTTTTCATTTAAATGGATTTTAGTGGACAACTGAATTAAATACAATTAGACACAGACATTAATAATATAAACTCAAGCTCTGGTAATGTCTGGAAAAATGCATTTAATTACATTTCATTTAAAGTAGATAAATAAAAAATATGTCTAAGAGTCTAAAACATGTTACAGTACTATTACACATGAATTTCTGATCATTTCCCCATTATATTTAACTTTAGCGCTCCTCTTCCTGTGGACCGTCGCACCATCACCTCCTTAACCACAGACCAATTTGCTGCTGCCTTTACTTACTCTGGACTTTTCTCCAAAGAAAATCTGGTCATTCCTTTGTGCCCTGAGGAATTTATCACTTTGTTTAACTCCATTTGTACTTAGATTTTGGACACCATTGCACCTTTAAAGTGCGTATCTACAAAAACTAGGCCAGACCCCTGGATTAATGACACCACTCGCGCCATCAGGCAACGTTGTAGACAGGCTGAGCAGCGGTGGAGGAAAGACAGGTGTCTCTTGAAATATTAAGGGACAGTCTCCATGATTATCAGACAGCTGTTAAAGAGGCCAAATCTCAGTACCTCTCTAACATCATATCCTCCAGTTGCGACTGATCAAGGATTTTATTCAGTACCTTTAACTCTGTAATAAACCCTTTTTGACAATGTCTTAAAAAACGCAACCTTATCCACCTGTGAGGACTTCCTCAAGTACTTTTTAAACAAAGTAGTCTCATTAGTCAGAGCATTGTTCAGTCATCAGTCGCTCCAACATCAATGCATGGTATTTGACGTGTTTGAGCCAATAACGCCATCTCAATGCTCTGAATTGGTCCAGTAGATGAAAGCCACAATTTGTCCTCTGGACATCGTTCCACCCAGGGTCCTTAAGCAAATTTTTGATACTGTAGGTCCATGTCTCCTGCATTTCTTTAATAGTTGTTTGACTGCAGGTTTTGTTCCATCCTCATTTAAGCATGCAGTAGTCAGGCCTCTTCTTAAAAAACCTGGTCTTGACCCTGCTGTTCTTTCCAACTTCAGACCTGTATGTCACCTCCCATTTCTATCGAAAGTTCTAGAAAGGATTGTATTTGTCCAGCTACAGCCATTTCTAGAAACAATCGCTCCTTCTCAGTAGCAGGTCCTAGACTGTGGAACTCACTTCCACCAGAACTGCGATCCATTTGTGACCCGTCACTTTTTAAGAGCACGCATAAGACATTTCTGTTCAGTGCAGCTATTAATAATTCATTTTAACTGATTTTTAAACAATGTTTTGTCACTGTGTTTTAGTATTTTTTGATTTTATCTGCACTTTGGTCAGGATCATCTCTTGTGTAAAGTGCTATATAAATAAAATCCGCTTCCGCTTCCTGCAGGGTCGTCTTTGTAGTGTGGTGGCTGGGGTCCGTGCTCCGGGGTGGCTGCCAATCACCTGGGTCCCTCTGGCCTGCATCTGACTTTTGTGCAGGCTCGGTGGTATTTGCATGATCACTACCTCTTTGAAACCCTCTTCACTCCGTATATTCTGCATGCTGACACAGTCACTGTGTTGTCCTGTAGCTCTATTTACTAATAGATACATTCAGTAAGTTTTCTTTGTGTGTGTTTCTGGTACTCTGGTTTTGGTTGAGATGGTCTCTTTCAGCTTTTTCATCTCTCATTGGTGCTCCTGACGGTTGTCGGCTTTGCCTTCTTTCTCAGAAGTGTAGCAGGTTTAGAGTCTGTGGTTGGACTGCATTGTTTTCTATATGGTGTCTCTATGTCTCCTCTTTTTTAATGTCTATTTTCCTGTTCTTTTCTGTTCTCTTTCTATAATTTTTCTGTCCCCTCCAGTCAAATTTTGTAACAAAATAATCATTCAAAATAAACAAATAAAAATAAAGCAGAATTCAGATTATCAAGAGGAGCTTTATGGGTCGGCAAAGCAGATTTGCTCAGCAGAACACAGCAGCCAGACCATCATTCTACTGCTATAATGCTGGACACATTCATTCTTATTATTATCTTTTGTATACTTATCATTATGAGTCATGTCATCATGTCAATCAGCTGTTTGAAATTAAAAAATTTAATCTCAAATTAACAGGAACAAATTTATTGATAAAAGAAAAGCCATAAAGTTTTGATCAGTTGGGATGTGTTAATGAGATTTCCTGACATAATGAGAAAAGAACATGTAAAATAAGAACAGATGAGAAGCCAAAACACACACAGCTTTGAATGTGACCTTCATCACTTCTACTGAAAAAAATCACACACGTCCCATTATCCTCCTGCCTGCCTGCCTGCAGTAGTCTGAGGTTAGTGTTAGCATGGAAGCTGAACATAGAGAGTTGGTGACATTATCAGTTGGTGTATGTGTGTGTTTTAAGGTTCATTAGCTAAACCAGTGGCCTTTATAAAGCATGCAAAGAGGGACACGCATCAACACACATTTATTCTGATGGTCAATTATCCACAGACATACACACAATGTTTCCATGACTTCAGAGGACATTTCAGTCATTGCGGTTCCATGCACAGATGAGTTGAGTTTCAGAGTTCAACCTGCTGATTTAACTCAACCACCATCCTTATCCCACTTAACATGCACAGGAGGTAAACTGAGTTATTGACTGATGTAATAACGTTATTGACGTCATGTTATGTTGACATTATGCTCATTAAATATGTCTCTACATAACAACAAAAAGTGAAATGTGCCCACATCCTGAGACAAAATATGCATGTAACTGAATGTTGTGTTTCCATGAATAAAAAAAATGGCTGACAAATATCAGAAAAATGAGTCCCTTCAGGAATTTTAATGGATTTCAACTTTAACACAAATTCATGATGGAGGTTAGAACACCCAGATCTGCTGATGATTAGCAAAGGATCACTTTTTTATTTTATTTCATTTTATTTTACTGTGCTTGCTGTTGGAATATCAGCATTTGATGTTTAATAAATTGATATAATTTGTTAACTGTTATGTTTACTTAGTATCCTGCCGCTTACCCGTTAACGCTCACTCACAGCATGTGGTGCGGGCTTTGTCTCAGTTTATTTCCATCTTTGGTATTCCTAAGGTCATCCAGAGTGACCAGTATATATTAACTTTTCATCTCGGCTGTATCACAGGTTTTGAAGCAGTTGCGCATACAGCATAGTCAGTTGACAGTGTATCATCCACAGAGCCAGGGTGCGCTGGAGCAGTTCCATCAAGTCACCGTTGTGTGCAGATGCAGGCTGACTGGGTAGATGGGTTGTCTTGATTTTTACCGTCGGCAAGGAAAGTGGTGCAGGAGAGTACTGGTTTTAGCCCCAACAATTTGGGCACATGGTTCGGGGACCACTGGCTGCTTTGCAGAACGATTTGCGAGGGGTGTAACCGCCACGTAATTTAATTAGTTAAGTGAACCGGTTCCGACAGCGTCTATTTTTGTCTACACAGCTGGCGAAGGAGAAGCTGCTCGCGGCTCAAAAGAAAATGAATGACCGACGACAGGCAGTACGTTGTGTATTTGAACCGGGTGATCAAGTGTTGGCTTTGCTTCCCCTTGCTACATCCCCTTTTCAGGCAAAGTTTTCTGGTTTGTATACAGTTGTGAAACAAGTGTCGGATCAGAATTATCTCATAGCCACTTCTGATCAGCGGAAACATCACCAGCTTTGTCATGTGAATCTGTTAAAGCCGGATCATGCTTGTGGGGGGGGGGGCGTCTGATGAGGACGGGTCATTTCTTGACGCTTTTATTCAAAGCGACTTACATCTGAGTACACCAGTACTGCCAACACTGGGGGCAAGGAGGGTTAAGAGCCTGGGCCAAGGATGCAACAGTTGACTGGGGGAGCAGGATTTGAACCGCCAACCTTCTGATCAATGGACAACCTGCTCTACCCTGGATAGACTCAAAAACTGAAATCCTGAACAATTTGGGTGGATTGCTGGTGCCACAACGAAGGGAGCTGGTTGAGTTGTTGCGGGCCTGCCTTGGTTTGTTTGGGGACATTCCCTCCTGCATGAACATGATTGAACATGACATTGATGTGGGTGATGCTGTGCCAATGGCAGCGTTTCACCGGGTGAACCCAGAGAAGCGTAAGCTGCTGGATGCAGAAGTCAGTTATGCCCCTTTCAGACTTGCTCTGAAAAGCAGTAATGTTGCAGACTTTGTCTTTTATACCGTTTGCATTCAGACAAACATTCTGCTCTTTTACCTCGGAGCTGTAGCGGACATTTACCGGCTAGCCCTCATGTCATAAGAGCGGAAATGTTGCGGCAAGTTGTTTTGACTTAACGCACAAGAAATGTTCCGGACAAGTCGCAACACAAAGACATCCTACCCTGTTTTGACAATCGACTTATCCAGAACATTTCCCCATATCTGCCCGTAGCCGGGATGTGAAAAGTCTGCGAGGAAGCGATATGCTTGAAAAGACAACTCCCATAAAAGAGCGGATGAATTTTATCGCACATATTCCGCAATGCAAGTCTGAAAGCGGCTTTATATGCTTCAGCATGGAATTGCTGAACCGTCAACATCTAGCTGGGCTTCAGCTTGTTTGTTAGAGCCAAAGCCTGATAGTACTTTTCGGTTTTGTACTGATTTTCATGAGGTTAACAGTGTTACCATGACTGCATTGACTAGGTTGGTTCTGCCAGGTTTATTAGTAAACTAGGTCTTTTAAAAGGGTACTGGCAGGTACCCCTGACGAAGCAGGCACGTGAAATGCTTATCTCTGTTTATCACTCCTGGCAGGTTATTTTCCTTTAAGGTTATGCCATTTGGGTTGAGAAATGCACCTGCTACATTTCAACAGTTGATGAATAAGGTTGTTCAGTGTACCTGGACGATGTTGTCGTTTATTCTGACACCTGGATCACTCATTTGGAGCACATAACTGCTATGTTTGATCGTTTCTCAGCTGCGCATCTTACAGTGAATTTGGCAAAGTGTGATTTTTCCCAGGCCACCGTCACTTACCTGGGACACCAAGTAGGGCAGGGCAATGTGCATCTGGTATGGGCAAAAGTAGAGGCGATTGACTGTTATCCCCTACCAACTGCAAAGAGGGAGCTCATGAGGTTTCTGGGTCTGGTCGGGTATTACCGGTGCTTTTGCCCACATGTCTACCCTTGTTGCTCTGTTGACTGACCTGTTGAAATCTAAATTTAAGTATGAACGGTCTCCTACCTGCCTGCAGGCTTTTGACAGTGTTCGACGGATTTTGTGTGAATCTCCCATGTTGGTGGCCCATGTCTAGACCGTTTAAACTTCAGGTTGATGCTAGTCATGTGGGGGTAAGAGGGGTCCTTCCGCAGGAAGATAGTTTTGGAGTTGATTGGCCAGTGAGTTTTTTTTCAAGGAAGTTCAACAAGCATCAATTGAACTACTCAGTGATAGAAAAGGAGACCTTGGCCCTCATCTGGTCCCTGCAACACTTCGAGGTGTATGTGGATCCTCTCCTTGTTTATACCGATCATAATCCTTTGAAATTTTTCAACTCTGCACTGCCCAAATAAACGGCTTATTAGATGGTCTCCTTTTTTGCAGTCTTTCTCTCTGGAGATCTGCCACATTAAGGGTTGGTCCTATGTTCTGGCCGATGCCTTGTCCAGGGCCATGTGAATGTTTTCTTGAGTTACCAGGTGTCCCTATTCCTCTCTTAATTTGCTTCAAGGATCCAGTTACTGGGATGGGATGGGATGGGATGGTGGGCGCTGTGGTAGGACAGGGGAAATGGCTGGCATGGTTTGTTCCCTTTTTTTGAGGCCTGTTTTGGACAGGGTTCCTGGTGGCACCCTGTTTTGATGGGGGGGTGACGGCCCCCAAGCCTTTCTGTGTGACATTTTATGGCCACCAGATGACACTGTGGTCATGTGTTCTGAACGTTTTAAAAGATCAATTCTTCTCACGGAACACTTTTTTCGAAACAGTTTGATCTTCCCAACGTTCCATTCGGCCATCACCACTGATCATAATGTGATTTATATAACTACACATTTGAAAAATCACGTTTCCTCAGATTCAAGCTTAACTGTGGTAAGATGGGCGCCGGTGATGCCGTTCGAAACCGCGCCATGAAGCATCTAGCCTTTATCATGTATATCTATGATTTTCACACACCGACCTCTGCAATGAGGACCACGATGACGCAGTCGTCCTTCTCTGCTGGGCTCAGCTCTGACATCAGAGAGCTGAGTGTGTCGGTCAGGTATGAGTGGACCTCCCTCTTCACACTGGGAACCCCCATCACTATGGAAACTGCAAAGACACACACAATACACACAAGAACACATCAGTATTACACAGCAAATACACCTGGTAGCCTGAGGGCTTTGAGGAGGAAATACTTTCAGTAAATACACAGAGCTAATGGTTCAATATAAGGATCTGGGAGCAGTCGGTATATCCACAACATATACAGCCAAGACGTGTAACTCACCCATGTTTTCTGTCAGGAAGACAAAGTAATGAGCCCGTGAATTTGAAAAACTTTTCCGGGAAATATACAGAACCAGTGGTTTATTCAAGGGTTTGGTAACAATTCATGGAATGTCAACCTTATTGAAGAGAAAGTTTCCAGCAAATACACAAGCCCAGAGTCTGGCTCTGCAGTTTTAGGCCGAAAATATACTTGGTTTTATTGTGCATTCGTGTATTTATCATGGCTGCCTCACAAATGTTTATTTGAAGCAATATTTGTGAGCATCCTCAGAAATTAACTTTACAAACACATAGACTGCAATATGCAAGACACCGCTAAGGGCACTGTCACTACCAATTTGACCAGAAGTACAGTTAAAGCGTTGACAGCAATAAAAATAAGGAAAACTTCTGAAAACCAGACACATTGTGCTCGTTTTAAGGGCTTCACATGCCATCTACTATATCAATGAAGTTGTTTTTTTCTGCAGTGATATCAAGTTAACCAAATACTAATCTGCTCTATCGTTTCCATGTTTGTTACTTTTTTACACCCTCAAATTCTGACTCTACCTGATGCCTGTACTACGAAGCTGGATTTTCTCTTATGGAGGTAACTTTGGGGTTAATCTGGGGTTTTCCGTACTACAACATTGACTCACTTCTTACTGGGATATACAGTATTAACCCGGTAACAGATGCTGAAGTCAAGTCAAGTTTGTTTATAAAGCACATTTAAAAACAACATCAGTTGACCAAAGTGCTGTTCAAGAAAAAAAACAAGTAAAATCCCTAAGTCAACAATGAAAATAGAATAAACAAATATATCTAATAAAACAAAATACAAGAGTGAAACAGCACTAAAATAAAATAGATAAAATACATTGAAATAAAATAAAACAAATAAGAACATAGAAGACACATTAAAAGCGAAATGAAAAAATAAAAATGCACAAGCTGGAGGGAAAGCCAGTGAGAAAAGGTATGTCTTTAATAATGATTTAAAAACTAAAAAAAAATCATTTTTAAAACAATAGATCATTTAATAAACACAGATTTTAACAAGTCCTCCATGCCAGCATCAGATGCTGCATGTGAGGACTTTTTAGACCACCTTGGAAGTAAAATCAATGCTATTAGATCCAACCT
>JBBBVU010000007.1:3130154-3141699 GCA_037177055.1 Atherinosoma microstoma | reverse complement strand
AGATTTCAGCAAGACAATGCTGAACCACATACTGCATCCATCACAACAGCATGGCTTCACAGGAGAACTGGCCTGCTGCCAATATAACACAAAATATTTGGAGCATCATGAAACTGAAAGCCGATGACATGAACACCTGGAAACATCTGCAGGAGAAATCTAATGAAACTTGCTGTGTTTCCTCATGTCAGTCAGAACCAGAACCAGACCTGAACCCTCTTAGTTAGAGGTGAAATTGCATTGTGGGTAACTTGGTTATCATGGTTCTTGATTTTCTTTCTTTCAACTTATCTGGAAATCATTTCCCATCATCCTCTCTGATTTCTCTGTCTATTTTTCTTTGGTTTCTTTAGTTTCATATTAAAGGCGTCTTTATTTTGATAGAGTTTGGATTATATTCGGAAAATGTGACCTAAACGGAGTTTTGTTTCCTCAGTTGCATCGAGATAAAATAAATGTGGGAAAATGAATAGAACACAAGCTTAATCTATTAATTAAAAGAATAAAAATAAAAAACAACCTTCAGTTAAAAAAGGAAAACATTGGAAACAGAACAAACAGTGTAAAAGATATTTAGAAATGTCTGTGGTGTCCGTGTCCGACTTTAAATGAAAAGATTATCAAACAACAAACAAACCAACAAGCTCCTGAATGTCGTCACTTAATATTTTCATTACATATTCACCCATTGTTCTCATGTAAATGCTTAAAATATGCAAAATAATAATGAATTTAATCTTTTACTTAAAACAAAATGCTGCACTGCAGCTGACTCATACGAGGATGATTTCAGAGCAACAGAAAGGATCAAAACTCTGAAACACAAGATGGAATTAAATATAAACACAGATATTTTAATCATAACAACATTCACATAATTTCTTTTTTTTCATCATTCATTTAACCCAGTTTCTGACTGGGATCAGCTGAAGGCTGCTGGTCTGAGTTGGTCTGCAGCGCCACCTGCTGGTCAGGATTAGGTTTACCTGGAACTGAGGAGAAATATGGATCTCTGCTCACACAGATCCACCATCGCCAGGGACTGGAACCAGTAACATCTAATATGAAGGCCGGCATCGAAAAATTGAATGAAAAAACAAAGTAATCCATTTTGCTTTGTTTTGTTTTTTGATCATCATAAAAAAGATAATCCCAGTATTAAAGAAATAAAAACACTGGAAGAAGAGAAGAATAAAAATAAATTGGCACATTTGGTAAGTCCTTGGTTGTACGATTACAAACATGTATTATTATTATTTGAGAGAAAATCACCAGATGGGAATTTATTATGTTAAAGAAATGTTTTATTTTGGTTCATAGCTGGGGGAATTCATATTTACATTTTGTTTTATTATTATTTTCATTATCATAATTATTATTATTATTATTATTATTATTATTAGTAGTAGTAGTAGTAGTAGCAGTAGCAGTAGTATTATATTTCAAATTTATACAAAAGCTTCAGCCTCATTTATTCCAACAGGGTGATTCCGTTTTAAATTTTTGTTTACAGATTATTTACAGTAAATCAGGCCAGAGGACATATCATTTGAGTGGGAAAAAAATAGATAGAATAAAATAAAACAGAAAGCAAAACAACCAAAGGAAATAAAAAAATATATGAATATATATTTATACAGAGTGACATTCAACAATCAATTTTGAATAAGAGATGGCCATATTGATTTTGTATACATTTCCCACCTCTCCCAAAGTCTTTTAATTTTGCCTCTTGAAGCCTGAAAGCAACACATTTCATACATTATTTCATATTCTTCTTGTCGGGGCTTCTGGTTTTAGCCATTTCTTTGTAATTGCTTTCCTTGCTGCAATGCTCAATATCCCAAACAGATATTCTTATCTTTATTTTTGCAAAGGCTGAGTCCAGAAACCATAAAAACAGTTAATCCCAGTGATACATCATTTGTTTATAGCAAATACATTAGATAGTTCTGCATAAACAAGTGCCCCTAAAATATGGTACTTTTGAATAGGTCCAAAATAAATTAACATGATTTGCTTTCTGAGCCACAATTTCTCCAGTAACAGAGGAATCTCAGATATGAACTGGAGACATGAAAAATATAGAAAGAGTCTTCCAACCAAATGAGTTCCTCTCTCTCTCTCTCTCTCTCTCTCTCTCTCTCTCTCTCTCTCTGAAAATTACCAGCAGTTTTTTATCATATCCCTTCTTTTACAATGCTAAATATATCTACCTGTAGGAATTCCTAAAAAACGCTCTTGTCTAAACCATATTCATTCTTCAGCATCAAACACCCTTTTATGGATGTTTTTAGTCACACTGATATCTAGTGGTCATATGCAGCAGATGCAACATTCTTTTTTTTTCTTTTTTTTTTGTCTTGTCCAGCATCATAGCAGCAGAATGATGGTCTGGCTGCTGGGTTGTGCCGAGCAAATTGGCTTTGCCAAGAGGAGCGTTGTAAATAAAAAATTTCATCTTGATAAAATCGAAATTCAGTTTTTATTTATTTGTATTGAACAATGGTTTATTACTGCACTTACATGATATTGCTGGACCTGACCGGAGGGACAGAAAGAGAACAAAAAAGAAAGGAAGAATAAACAGAAAAAAAGAGACAAAGATATACCAGATAGACAACAATGGAATCAAACCACAGACTCTAGACAACCTGCCACACCTGTAGGAGAAACACAACAAAGAACCTCCCACGGCCCCCGCAGGAGGACAATGCCGACAACGGCCAGGAGCACCAATGACAGATGAAGAAGCTGAAAGAAACCACGTATCTCAACTGAAACCAGAGTAGCAGAAACACACTCAAAGAAAACTGAAATATCTATTAGTAAATAAAGCTACGGGACAACACAGTGACTGTGTCAGCATGCAGAATATACAGAGTGAAGAGGGTTCAGAGAGGTAGTGATCACGCAGATATCACCTCGCCTGCACAAAGCTCAGAGGCCAGCCAGGGGGCCCTGAGACCCGGGCGATCGGCAGCTACCTCGGAGGACGGACCTCAGCCACCACACCACAAAAAAGACCCTGCATCCGTCCAGGAGGTGGCAGAGGGAGGCCCCAGCCAGAGGCCCTGCAGCCACGGGGCCCCAGCGGGCCAAGATCGGCCGCCGCTGACCCAGCCAGGCATCCAGGGCGAACAGAGCAAAGGCCCCACGGCTCCAAGAGCCCGAAAGCAGAAACCTAAACTGTGGCTGAATGCTGATAAATCTAAATTCCTGTTGTTTTTCTAACTTGAGTAAATCTTCATCGGGCACACCACAGATCACAACCTTAAAAGGAACTCTTTTACAGACAGTTACAAGCAACAAGTACCAGGGTTTTCTACTGACCACCACTTGAATTTAAGTAAATAGGGGCAGAGCCACCCATTAGTGTATGATGATGTTTCAGCTGCAACAAGTTATTTAACCCCAACTGATTCTTTAACAACCATGTGGGAAGACACATCCTGTGGTCATGGAAAAGAAGTTATTCTGTTTAAGAAGCGTCAGATCATTGACATCATGCAGAAAAAACATATAAGGAGATGCAGAAACTACTAAAACTGGGTTAAGAACTTGAAGGAAAGTGGGGAAACATCATCTTTGAGGAAGAAATGTGGTCAGAAAGAAATCCTTAATGATGGTGATCACTTCAATATTTGGTGAAATCAAACTGTTAAAGAACAACAGTGGAACTCAGGGCTATGTTTAATAGTGAAAATAAGAACATCACAGGACACATCACCATCAAGGAGAAACTGTTGTAGGGATATCGAAGTTTTAGCTGTTAGTATGCGGCCATAAGACCTGCCGAGGGAGCTATCACACGTTATTGCAATAACGGCGTATGTGCCCCCCCCCCTCTGCTAACGCTAGCTCTGCCTGTGATGTCCTCGACTCAGGATGCAAACACAACATCCACATGCCCTCCCCCTAATCACTGGAGACTTTAACCACGTGGCTCACTCATCCACTCTGCCCACATTCACCCAATATATCACCTGCCACACCAGAGGAAATGAAACATTACACCTCTTCTATGCCAACATTAAAGGCAGGTTTATACTTGTGCTTCAGGTCGGTTCTAGCTGACTCAGATGCAGTTTGTGTTCATACTCAAGCGTTGGGTAAAAGCGCCGTGTAGCAAGTATTACTATACACAAATTACATGTAGTGATCTGTCTTTATGGGGTGCTGTTAGTAGACTGAGTTACGGCACAGCCTGCTAATTTTGCAGGAGTCCTGGTTTGGCTCTCTGTGGATTTTGTGCAACAAATCAGCAACGCTGCTGCAGAATCAGTGATGTAAACACTCTGTGAAAAAAACAGTTTTATGTCACTTTTGCCTGCAGTTTAAACATAGTCAAATATCTAGAAACAGGTAATCACAATCTGACCAATCACAAGGGAGTACTTCCGCGTTGCTGCATTCAGGTAACCGGCTGCACGTCAGGTCTGAAGAGGTGTGCGTCGACCTCTGCGGACCTAAGCAGAGCCTACGGCGGTGTCAGTGTAACCAACCTGACGCGGACGACACGCGAACGACAACCGGCCTTTAGGGTGCATACACATACAGAAATTCAGTTGAAATAAATAGATTGGGGTATTCATACAAAGTCAAATTAAAACTGTTGAAAATGACAAAATAAATATCAATTTATGTAACTATTACAAATGATTTTGTATAATTTATTGGCTCATTAATTACTATATCGAGACATTTTTATATTTCCGTATTTATATTTAATCTGGCAGTTTCGGTCCTCCATAAAATTCAACATTTCTACAATGTAAATATTTCCCAGTGTCTAACTCTTCCGCTCCAGAGCCACAGTTAGCTACAGGAGCAGAAAAGCACAAAGTATCAGGAAAGAACACAAAGTTAGTGGCACACAACGATAACAACAAAGGTACAGAGAAAGAAGGTGACAGATGAAGGAGCCCAGTGCATCATGGGACGTCCCCCTGCAGTGTTGGCCTGAAGCAGCAGAACGAAGAAGATGGATAAGGGTCAACAATCCAGACCTAGCTATAAGATTTATCTCACAAGGAAAGTTTGAAGCCTGATCTTAAAAGGTAGAAAGGGGGTCTGCTTCCTGAAGCCAAACTGGGAGCTGGTTCCACAGAGAGGGGTCTGATAAGTTCAGGTTCTGGTTCCTGAAGCCAAACTGGGAGCTGGTTCCACAGAGAGGGGTCTGATAACTGAAAGTTCTTCCTCCCGTTCTACTTTTAGAACCTCTAGGAACCACCAGTAGACCTTCAGAGTGAAGTGCTCTGTTGGGAAAATCTGGAATTCTTAGATCTCAAGATGTAATGGAGCTTGTTCACTAAGAGTTTTATATGTGAGGAGAATTTTAAATCCTTTTCTGGAATAAAAGTAAAGGTGTGTAACATGTACTGACACGTAGTGGTCAAGTTAGAGATAACAACTCAAACGTCCACCTACCAAACAACAAACGGCATCTCTAAACTCTACAAACTAACTTTTGTTCTTTATCATCATTCCCATCTGGAAAAAGCCAAATTAATGTTTATTCCTGTTCTCTGCTTTCATCTATCCTGAATTAATTTCTCCTCTTCATGTTTTGTACTCTTTGACGAGTTTGAGTCACCCGTTACTTGCTCATGTACAACACAAGTATAATCCTCTATGTCTGAAATGTGTTTCCTTTCATTTTATCCAGAAGAGCATCCATGACCACAGGTTTATTGACTTTCTTCTTTTTCATCGCCCACTGAACAGAACTCTTCCTCTACGTGGTGGTACGGATTAAAAACTGCTGAATCAGCAGTGTTAAAATGCGCCACATGATGATGTTTTACTGTAGAAAGATGGCAGCACAACAGCTCGATGGCAGCTCGTCTTACCTGTAAGGAGCAAGAACAAATAAATGGTTCATTCTAATAAAAAAGGGGATGTTATCACGTTATAACACAGAAAAGAGTATGTTCAGACCTCATAATCCACCATGATGTGACATTGTTCCAGTTGTCAACGTGACTTAACTTGAACTGAGGCTGATTATTGATTAAAAATATAGAGAAAAAGATTTTAAATTAACTCATAAACATTTAAATTTGAACTGAAGTATTTAAAAGATAAAATCTTGACATTTTCTGCTAGAACCTTTGAAGAGATGTGAGAGGATGATTCCCTCCTTCTTCACCAGAACTGGAGCACTGAGTAAATAACATTAACTAGAGGAATATGGAGGAGACCCTGTCCCGGACTGGATTAGTTGTTTTCTCATTTATGGCTTTAATCATTTATTGCTGTATGTTTATATTCAATTCAGCTTTATTTATACAACATAAGTTTACAAAGTCATCTCAAGGCACTTTTACAGATACAGTCCAAATAAATCCCATTCATCGTGGTCTTATAATAATCTGATTTAAACAAATCCATCATATGATCCATATTAGTTCAATTCATAATAACTGTGTTACTAGAAACCAGTTCATAAAAATAATGACCTAGTAAAGGAAACCAACATTTTGCATCAAATCTTCTCTTTGATTAAATTCCCCATCCTGTGCTGCACGAGGAGACAGTGGAGAGAAAAACCTCCAGCAGAACCAGAACCAGGAAGGACGGCCGTCTGCCTTGACTGGTTGAGGAAAGAGGGGTCAACAAGCACCATAACTCTAAACCAGGAATACCTGCTGAGACAGACACAATGGATTATTCTTGTCTTTTTCAGCTGCAGTTTGAACAGAATCTATCCTCATTGTCATCAATTTGGTCTGAAGTTTCTTGCAAACGGATCTTCATGGGCTTCCTCAAGAGATGGTCAGAGATATTTTACGCTGCCGGTAAAACAGGAATATCTTGAAGTTCTTGCTGTCCACACACGTTCTGACCAACAGAGTGATTACAAACTTTGAAGCTGTACATTGTACAACATATCAAACATAGAACTGAACACCTAGCTTGTGACAAATCAAGCACTGTTTTGAAGCATTATTTTCTTTTGCATTAAATTATGTTTGTTTGAAGACAAGGATGGCCGAGGTCGGTCCTCAAGGGCTGCTGTCCTGCAGGTGTTTTCTGCTGCACACCTGAATCAGATTAACAGTAGGCTACAACATGCTGGGGAAGAACTTGACAAGAAACTCTTTCAATTTATTTGAATTTAATAAATAGGCTATAGGCTTTCATTTCCTATAATTAATATTTTCTATAATAAACAAATATGTAAATATGCAAAATTATTCCATGTTTATTTTCTCATTTAATCAACTTATTACACATTTAATTAATTATTTAAAGTTGTATTTAAGTCTGCAGGAAGCAAGTTTCTTTTGAAAGAAGTAAGGTTTTTGTTGACAGAATACCACGAGAACATGAAAAACGGAGGAAAAAAGAAGGAAGGAAGCAGCAGGGGGAAATGTGATGGTGTTCAGTCAGAAGAACCTCTGAGATCAGGAGGAAGGAAGGAAGAGAGAGAGAGGGAGAGAGAGAGAGGGGGGAGGAAAGGAAGCGAGGGAAGGGGAGGGAGGGAGGAGGAGGAGGAGGAGGAGGAGGAGTAAATCTGTGTTGGAGACTACGACGCGGAAGAAGAATCCGCCTGAAAAGGAAGAAGGAACCGTGAATGAAAGTAGCAGGCATCAGGCGGACTTCACACTTGTTGATCAGCGTTCATCTCCAGCTCTGCCGGCGGCTTTTCAGCTTCTTCTCGCCCGGTTTCTGCACGTCTTTCTCCCGGTTCTGGACCGCCAGGTTTTCCCGCTGCACGGCTGGCTGACTGTCTGATCCCTCTGACTGGAAACATCATCAGCCATCCCTTCAGCAGACGTCATACCGGCCGCGAACACGCTCGCTTTTCAGCTTTTGTGGATCGATAAGTCATCTATTATTCATCCAGCCTGCTGTTCGGGGAGCTCCGGGAATCTCCTCCGCGTGGCGCCGCTGGGTGGCACCGCTGTCTCCGGGCGGAGGGGCTCTGGTCTGCGTGGGGAGCGACCGTGAGAAAACGGCGTCGAAAGAGCTCGAAAAGCTCCAACAATAACCTCCCTGCAACCTCGGCTCTGTGTCTGGGGAGACTCAAGCACTACTTCAGGGGTGAGATAGTTAGCTAGCTGGTTTGGCGAGATCCTCCAAGAGTCACACCGACCTCGGCGCCCTCTCCGCCGGGCAGCACCGCTGGCTCCAGCCGGTGGTATGACTCTCCAACACGACGTCACATCTGCCATAAACCCGACTTTGTTTGTATAACATCTGTAGCCTGGTGGCTTGCTCTGTATTTTTGGACCTGGATAATCAAGTCTCCGACGGAGAGGGAAACTCTGGGATACTCGCCGAGCACAGCGCCGCTTCGCCGGGCAGCGCCGCTGTGTCCGGCCCGGTGGGATGTCTTTCCATTCAGGGTGGGATATTTGCTAGAAATCCAGGCTTTTCTGTCTCGGAAGTTGGTCTCACTGTAACGCGTGTCGGCGCCGCGCTGTTGGGGGTTCGTGGGAGAGCTCCGGTTGGAGGACATGGCCGACTCGGGCCGGCCCGGCTCGGCTGAGCCTGACGCCGCGGCCAGCCGGACAGCGAGCCCGCTGACGGTGAAGAAGAGGGCGCAGCAGTCCCCCGGACTCCGGCCCAAGTACCAGAGCTCCGCGCCGGGACACTGCTTCAAGAAAGTCACCCTGACCAAGCCCACGTTCTGCCACAGCTGCAGCGACTTCATCTGGGGGCTCATCGGTTTTTTGTGTGAAGGTACGAACACACACACACACACACACACACGGTGGTAAATACATTTATTTACAACATGACATCACTTAATTTACAACACAAACATGAACACGTGCACATGCATGAGCTGGACCTGAGAGAGTGTGTCTGTCTTCTAGCTCCAAAACAACACACACAACAAACAGCTGTATCCTTCTGACCCCACTGGTTCTGACCCCACTGGTTCTGTCCCCTACTGGTTCTGTCCCCACTGGCTCTGACCCCTACTGGTTCTGACCCCACTGGTTCTGTCCCCACTGGTTCTGACCCCACTGGTTCTTACCCCACTGGTTCTGACCCCACTGGTTCTGTCCCCACTGGTTCTGACCCCTACTGGTTCTGACCCCACTGGTTCTGACCCCACTGGTTCTGACCCCACTGGTTCTGACCCCGGCTCAATTCTGTCAGAAACCTGTGAGGGAAAGTGTTTGACTGCAGCTGGAAAACATTCAGAAGATCTTTTTTTATTCCTCCTTTTCTTTTGATTAATGCTAATATCTTTGTTATTTGTTGTTATTTTCTTCCTGTTTCATATCCTTTCCTGAAAATGTTTCCTTTCCTTCCCTCCTTTTTATTTCCTGTCCTTTATTTCACCTGTTTCTTTTCCTATTAATTCCTTTTCTTCAGCTCTCTTCTGTCCTTTCATTTCCTTTTTTTTTACCTGTTTAGTTTCTTTGCATGTCCTTTTGTTTCCTTCCCTGTTTCCTTTCCCTCCCTGCTTCCTTTCCTTTCCGTCCATCATGAATTCAGCAGGCAGACTGAAGACCACATCCACCATGTTAACACACAAACACACTCCAGTCTGCCCAGTAACACACTGCTCTTCTCTTATGTGTGTGTGTGTGTGTGTGTGTGTGTGTTTGAGGAGGTGTAAAGTGTCTGTTCAGATTTGCAGACAACTGGTGATTTACTTCCCCTGGTTGGCATGGCAACAGGAGACTGGCAGGGATGCTGGTTGCTGGAGGAATGTGTATCTTTTGTGTGTGTGTGTGTGTCGAAGATGTGACTGCCTTCAACATCCTCCTCATCACCAGCAGCTGTATTACAATCTGCAGAACGACCCGGCGCCCTGAAAAAGCTCCAACTACGTTACGTAACGTTTCTTCTTTAAGCCGTCACTTTGATGACATCATAGGTTTGAGTTAATCCAAGTGCTTCATCTGCTGCCGTCATATCAGATAACATGTTGGTGTCTCAGCAGAAAGATTTGACCAACCCTCCTCTCTATGTTAAAGGTTTAACTGGGATAGTTTCCAGTTTGGTGGGAGACAGACGGGAAACTGGAAGTTTTGACAAACTGAACAATCTGACTGAAACTCTTGACGATTTTACAGAAAAATGACAAACTTATGAATCATTTATGTATAAAAAGCTCAGTACGGGGTCACATGTTAACCTGGACCAGGTCCTCTGAACATTTTGATCCTCAGACGCTCATGGATGTTAATTTTTGACCAAATCATGATTCATCTGAGATTTCTCTAATCTATCTACACAGTGTCACATTTGCTGTAAGTCTTGAGGAAGTAACTGTAAATAAACACGATGAAACCGGCTCTTCTGTCAACGGTCCGATCGTCGTCGCGTAAACTGACACGTTGAACTGTGAGAACACCAGCAGGAGCCGAGGACTCTGCCTGTGATTGCTTTATCTCTGATCTTCACACTCAAACCCGACCAGCCTGACGGGTACATTCGCAGGGGGTCATTTCAGGCCTTCATCCTCCAAAGAAAATCATTTACAGAGGAGGATGCACATCACAGGGCTTAAAGTGGGTGAACTCACTAAAATGATCCTTCGCCAGAGTCTGTGTGCACATTCCTGCTGCTTATAAACATGTTTGGACTCATTCATTACTGTTTCTGTTTTTTATTTATTTTGTGTGTTCTTGTCGTACTTTCTCTTCTTTTTGTAAATTCTGCGTCAGCCTGAATGCAGCTTGTGTCTTTCTGAGTTTGACTTTTATCTTCAGGAAACCGATGGCTGATAAAGAAAAAACGCAGCAGCAGCTGATTCATGAGCTCAGTTTGCAAAAACTAACCCCACTTTAACAGAATGATGATAAAACGGTGTTTATTGAAGCAGCTTTGTTCATTTTTGTACATTTGAACCATTCAGGCTGCAGGATGATGCGTTTAATGTCTCAGAAAACAAAGAACATCCTCAGACTGAAGCAGCGACAGAATGACTGAACGCCTCGTCGTGCAGAAGTCATGATAACATGTTAGCTGTTTTTGCTGAGTCACTGTTGTTGAGGTGCCGCCTTCATCACACCTTTTTAAATGGTGTGTTTAAGCTCCTGGACAGGAAAAACCTGACTGGTCTCCACCAGCCTAGTCTGGTTTCTCAGCGCTGAGCAGGAATGTGTGCTGTGATGTGTTCGTGATGAGCTGTGTGTCAGAAACTGGGTGTGAGTTTACCACAGTTTGAGGGAATCCACAAAAACTGAAACGGGCCGAGTTCAGCATCTCGCCACAGGCAAACGGTTGAGGTGGAAGTGGCTTTTGTTGTGTTGCGTCTTCCTCCAGCATCTTCACCCCCTCTATTACACAATGTTTCACAGCATCAGGCCTCTCAGACCTGAACTCTGCTGAGAGGTTTTATAGAGAAGAATAATCAGAGGAGACTTTCAGTAGTTTTCCTAATAAATGATGCTGCGGAAAAACATCAACACATCGTGTAATTTACCCTACTAGTACCAGGTTGGCCTACTCTTTTTTTTCCTTCAAAGCTGCCTTAACTTGTGGTGTCATAGATCCAACAAGATGCTGGAAACATTCCTCAGAGATTTTGCTCCATATTAACATGATAGCATCACACAGTTGCTGCACATCC
>JBBBVU010000007.1:3093177-3114779 GCA_037177055.1 Atherinosoma microstoma | reverse complement strand
AAAAAGAAAAGACACTTTTAACTCAAAACAATCTGGGTATTAACGACATTCCCTCATTCTATATCAAGTGTGAAAAAGTCTTGATATATTTGAAAATCTCGATATATTGCCCAGCCCTAATTACATTCACCAAAACTTTACAAAACCTAAATATAATAAAATGTCTACATAAAAAATAAATGAAAATAAATCATGTAAAATAAAGCAATAAAACAAATGAATTAGATAAAAAGAAATAAAAAAGGACAAAGTGTTTTATTTCAAATTGGACATCAAGAGGTTAAATGAAAACAATGAAAGCAGGTCTCATCATTCATTATTCACCAGAGAAAACATATTCCCAATAACATGGCTGCTGGAGGAGGAGGTGCTGCAGGGGCTGTATGTGTGGAGAAGGTTCTCCAGTCACTCTCATTTATTTAGATTAACAAAGGAAGATGTGATTTAAACATATTGAATTTGTCAAGACATGTTATCAATTTACTGAAGAGAATGTAAAATAATCTGGGTTTTTTTCTACAGCGATAAAACCAGACGAGACGGGAAAGAATCAAGCTGTCTCCTGGTTTCTGTATAACTGACCAGGAGGGAGGGGCGGGGTTAGCGTGAACTGAACATGAGGGAAAATGTACTGAAATGTTAAGTAGACCATCTGCAGTAGACCTCACTGTACAGCCAACGGCAAGTATAAATATTAATCAGTTAATGTTTGGACCCATCTTTCATCTGGTCTTCAGAAGCTTGATGTCCGCAAGGTTTTAGTCTCCCTGTTTTCAGACTGAAGCGTATTACACCCATCAGAGGGACCGATGTGGTGGAGGATGGGCGAGTTTGTTAGCAACAAGCAGGTTCTCATGGCTGATGAGAAAAATGTTCAACTGTTCTTCAGTGTCTGCAGAAACACTGACATGAGGAACTGGAGTCCAACAAAACACAGAATCCAGACTGAAACTTTGAGGGTTTTCTATCTCTATCAGAGAGGAAATGAAAGAAACCTGAATTAAAATCATATTTTAGGATACATTTTGGCATTTTGGCTCACAGGAAGAAAATGCAGCTGCTTTTTAATAGAAACTGGTGACTGATGAGTAACTTCATTAAAAGCTGCTCTGACATGAGGTCCTCCAGTCTAGAAGAGGTAAAAGCCTCGGAGGACCAAATGCGTACCAAAATGAATGGGAAGACTATCAAGCATCAACATCCAAACAAAACACAGTTCAAACCGTATGTCTTACTGGATCCTCATGGTGTCTCTAAGGTGAATGTGGGGGCTATCCCTGGATTCTCCTGACTCTGACCATTGATAGAAGTGTCCATCATCAACATCGACCGATGGATTCCTGTAGCACAGTTCCTCATCAGATAATACTTCACTCATTCCTAGATGAATTGAGATGCTATCTGGTTTTCACTGAAAGTAATTTCTCTTAGGAGGAGATAACCGTTTACATTTTCTACTGTGATCCAGGTGAATTTACTCTGACACAGTAACACATCTTGATTCTGACACTTCTGCAGTAATCTCATGTCTCAGCTTTCTGTGGAGACCACATACAGCCCTACACATACAGCCCTTGTACTAGTGAAGATATACTTAATTTATTTTTTGATATGTTGTTTCAGACAGGAGACAGAAAATAGGCCTCGACAGGAAGAGGTTAAACCTGCACGGCCTCGTTAGTGGGCGGGGCCTATGTTGCTTGGATCAGTTACTAAACAGTCATCACCAAAGTACAGTGGTCCTGAGTGCGAAACATGACTACACTTCAAATAAAGCAGCCACTGAAACACAAACAGAAAACAACAAATTAACAGAAATTTAAAGGCCCACTATATAACTTATGCTATTTTCTCAGTGACGCGCCCCCTATCGACGGCCAATTCGGCATCCATCTTGGATCCTACCTGTACTGTGAGCCTCTCCAGACAGTAAAAAACAGTCTTTTCTCAACTCTTGTCTTATCTCTTGCGCTTCTTTGGCTTTCCTTAGTTTCCTCTCTTCCTCCGATAATGTCTTCAAACGTGTCTTTGCTGAATCAGCCGACGTGCGTTCAAAACGACCGGTTTGTTTACATAGGCGGGCTAGCGTGTAACGCATGCGCAAAGCGAAACTTAGCAGGCGGCGTACCGGATGTGAAAGTTTAGTCCGGTTTCTCAGAAAGCGACGGTCCTAGAAACGCACATAATAGATGTCACTGTGCCATCAAACGAGTCCGGAAAGCGGAGTTTTAAGGTCGAAAAGTTATATAGTGGGCCTTTAACATTAAAAAACAAACAATATTTTGTTGCATTTCACCCTCAGAGCCACCATAGAAACTCTTTTTTCTCAAACTGAAAACGATTCAACTCATCAAATCACTGGACTCAGAAATCAATCAGATCAATGACCAGTACAAGTAACTGTTAGTTTCAGCTGTCAGAGATGATGCGGTTGTCATGACGATTCTCTGTGTGTGGTTCGGCAGGCGTCTCTGCGGCAGATGAACCAGACCCGGTTCTACGTGGTGGAGAACATGAAACGAGCGGTCCAGGTCAGCCTGCTGATTGGAGGACTGCCCCCCCTGCTGGCCAAAGAGGAGTACGTCCAACTCATCCAGGAACACCTGGCCATCAAGAGTGAGTCACCTCTGTAGCGCCCCCTGCTGGGAGGCTTTCTTAAAATAATCATTAATCAATCAGCTGATGCCTTGTCATTTATTATTAATAATTTCTGATTAATAAATAAAAAATAAACATGCAAGTAGATACGTAAAAAGTTAAAATGATTAGATGGATGGATGGATGGATGGATGGATGGATGGATGGATTGATTGATTGATTTAAAATAAATAAATAAATAAATGAAAATCAATTTTAAAATATCCTTGCAGTGGGGTTTGGAGGTAAAATGATGAGGACAGAGAATGTCACATGACTGCAGGAAATCTGTCATGTGATGTAGGAGAAGTGTGTTTTAACTGCATGAATGGATGTGACCCCCTAACAACGCTGCAGATAAAGCAGCTGATTCAGACCTGATAACGAAGCTAACCTACACAGCTGTTCAGTCCCTTGAGTTCCCTTTACAGTGTTCATGAGAAAATGTTCTTACTTTCACAATTAAACATTAAATGCTGCTCCTCCGCATCGAGAGGAGCCAGATGAGGTGGCTCGGGCATCTGGTTAGGATGCCTCCTTGGTGAGGTATTACGTTCACGTCCCACTGGGAGGAGACCTCGGGGTAGACCCAGGACACGCTGGAGGGATTACATCTCTCGACTAGCCTGGGAGCTTGGGATCCCCCCGGATGAGCTGGCTGATGTGGCCGGGGAGAGGAAGTCTGGGCTGCCCTGCTCAGGCTGCTGCCCCCACAACCCAATCTGGATAAGCGGCAGAAGACGGATGGTTTTAAGTGATCACCATCATTCCAGATTTTTTCTGACCACATTTCTTCCTGGAAGATGATGGTTCCCCACTATCCTCCCAGTTCTTAATAAGACGTTGGACAGTTCTTAACCCACTTTTAGTAGTTTCTGCATCTCTTTAGATGTTTTCTCTGCTTGATGCCAGTAATTTGTAAATAGGGTCACATCTCTTCCACGACCACTGTGTGTGTCTTTCCACATGGCTGTTTAATAAATGAGAAGCTGCTCATTGCATTGTTAATGAGGTTAAATAACCAGCAGAAACATCATCATCCATACAGTAATTATCCAATAGTGCACTCTTACCTGTTTGCTTAGTCAAATCCAGGTGGCGGCTTTTATTTTTGGACAGGCAGTGTATGACAACAAGCTCTCATTTAATGTTTATTTACTCGTGTTTTTGTTTATTATTAGCAGTATTTAATTACTGACCTTTAATCCTGTGATGGATTCCAGGTTTATTTTGAAGCTGTATTTTCAGCATCTTGCTTCAAAGAACCATGATCCCTGGAAATCATTACAAATGCAACATCTCATCTCTGTATTTTTTATGACTTGTCGGGTTGAGCATCGCAGGCAGCATCAGTATATATATTATGTATAATCTTCCATGTTGCTTCTGTTCCCTTTTAGTTCAGTTTGTCTCTGCAGAGTCGGAGAAAACAGCCTTTTCCTGCTGTGCACCGTGGTCACAAAGCAACCTTCATTTGTTTATTTGTACGGCTGCTCATCTTAAATAATGGAGCAGTTTAATTTAATTTGATCCATTTTATTCCCACTTTGCTGCACATACTTGTTTCCTCACCGTGAAGCAAAACGTTTGTCAGAAAAAAAGAAACATTGAGGTCGACTCTCAGCAGGAACGATCCCCTAACTCCTCTCCCTCCGCTTTCTCTGTCTGTCTCTGCAGGTCACCTGGTCACCATCAGCCAAGTCTATAGCAGTCAAGGTGAGGCTGTTGTCATGGTAACCAACCTCCCGGGTCGTTTTAAAAGGGCAGGCTGTCAGAATATGTTGTGTTCCTTTTCTGTGATCCACCATGTTTTTCCTGCGTCAGGAAATGGATGAAAACATTTTGAGTTGTTTGAATTTCATAAACCAGAACGAAGTCTCAGACTCGTCCAGATTCGGTGGTGAAATTTCTGCTTTAGTCAGAAGTCCAGCTTACAGCTGACACAGAACAAATAGGTTCGATCTTCTGACACGGTGGAAGAGAGATCAGCTGTGATACGAAGAAATGACACAGGCCAGAGCCGGGACACCTCCACTCATGTCCTGTATGTTTACGGTGTGTTCAGGTGCGGTGGCGTTGCAGATCTCTTGTTTCTCTGAAGCAGAGAGGATCTACATGCTGGCAAAAGACACTTCCCTCAGTAACAAGATGCTGACGTCGCTGGTCATACCGCAGATCGAGGTAACCGCCACATGGACAATCACAATGCTTTTTTTCATGTAAGAAAAGTCCCGATGGAGGAAAAGAACAGATGCTTGAACCCCCACATTCACTTATTACTCATAGTGATGTTTTTGGTTCCCCCAGAATGATGTTTTAGCCTCTCCAGACACAGTTTTAATGGCAGAGCATCCATAAGCTCTCCTGGCCTTTAGAAAAAATCCAATCATTCAGGAACGTTAATATTAACCCACGGAAATAGATATAGCTCCATAAAGGCCAAGCAAAACAGAATTTATTATTCATTTATTTGTAGAAATAACACACAGATCAACAGTGACTAAGATGAGACTTTTCTCATCTGCACATCATTGTCTCAAGTCTTGGCTTTCAGGAGAATAAATATTGGCATTGAAACAAACACACAACAGAAACTATTTACATCGTAACACTTTTTCCTCATTTACAGTTATTTATGCTACTATTTACCTCCTATCCTCATAAAACCAACTCAGCTGGTTTTTGGCACCACTGTGGATCAAACATGTCTTCTTGGAATTATTCCAGCCGTAGAGCAGCATTATCTTCACTTGTTGATCTTTGGATGCTCCTGATTGGACATTCAATCAATTTAAGCTCTCTGATATGTGGAAAGTTTGACAAGAAGTGGCTTCATCATAATTTTTATAATAATTTAGAGGTTTCTTAGCAACAAATTAGTGTTAGTGGTGTTATTATGGATCACTCATTGTGGATTTACCGTAGAGTTTCTGGATAAACACTACATTTTGTGTCTGGATTGTAAACCTCCTGGACGGGATAAAAACTTTTGTAGATCACTTAAAGGGTGTCTGATATCCTAAAATTCTTCAGCGTACCACTAAAGGGAGCGCGTGTACCACAGTTTGAGAATTATGGATCTAAAGAAAGCAGAAGGATTAAAGGATTTTTTGATTCCCTTTTTTTATTCCATCCTCCATCTTTTATTCCAACTTTGAATCACTCGTTACACCAAACAGACTCATCAGGAATTTTTAGTTTGTTTCTGTAAAGTCTTGATATACAGGCATTCCTTTCAATCTGGTTTGGAACCAGTTAATGTAGTCTTTGTTCCTCGACACTTCCTGTCTCTTTAAGCTCGCCTCCTGAATGACACCGTGTGCTCTGATTGGTCAAAACCGGCAGAGTGAACATCCTTCCGCCTGTAAAACCTGATGATCAATCCTCCCTTCTCATATTTTCTTTTTCTTTGTCTTTCAGTGCAGCAAACTGGGAGATGGCGTGTGTCCCCTGCTGGTGTTCGTCAACCCGAAGAGCGGCGGTCTGAAGGGCAGAGAGCTCCTCTACAGCTTCAGGAAACTCCTGAACCCTCACCAGGTCTTTGACATTTCTAACGGAGGACCCCTGGCTGGGTGAGGACGAGCTAAAAGACGATGTCTCCCTGCAGCTGTTGGTTTGATTCTGTCTGACTGGGTCCGACACCCATTAACAGGATGCTGAGAGATCCGTCGTCATTCTCCGGTCTGTTCCGATGTTAGTTTTACACACTCGGTTTATTCCTTCAGGTTTCTCCTTTTCAAAACGACGCCTTAAAACACCTTAAACACCAGACTGAGTGTTCGCAGCATGTTTGACGGATCGGAACCTGAACGCTGGTCCAGATGTTCATCACACTCCTGAAGCTCCTGATTGGCCCCTCTGAGCAGGACCGTTGTCTTCTGTTAGTTACTTTTACAGAAAAAGTTCATACTGTATTTGAAATATTACAGTATATTTAATTTTTTCACCCCCTCCTCAAAGGCATGGTTTTTATTTCATCATTCAGAATTGGACTTTGTGTAACCCTGCAGACAGAAACCTAGTGCTGGTCTCATCCCTCCTCAGCTCGACTTGTTGGAGGAAAAGATGCAAAATGATGTAACAGTGGACCTCATTCACCGATCACCTGACAAACAAATTCATTTAACTTTTTACAAAGAATGTGACATTCAGAAAGATCAAGGAACAGACCAGACTGCAGGCTGCTGTCCAGGTTCAGGAGGAATTAATGACCTGTTTGTAGACAAAGCTGCTTCTATATGATTGTGATTATTTAGAACCAAGTTATTGCTTTAGAAATGAGAACAAACAGGTTTCAGTGCACATCTTTATTCTAATTCTGTGTTTTTATGAATTCTTTTGGTATTATTTTGTTATTTCTCCTCATCTCTGTCTGGCTCTGTCTTCACACAGCCGTCAGTCTCATGACCTTTTATGGGCATTTTCAGGTGTTAACCTGCTTAATAAGGTTACCTGCTCAGTCCTCTTAAAATACGAAGAGATTGGTATTCATTGATCTGAAGGAAAAGATTTGAACAAATTTGTTGTTCAAATCCCACGAAGAACAGAAGAGCTGGTCCCAGTTTGGATTCTGTTCTGGGCGGAAGTTCTGGCCCAGTAACTGTGACATCATCAGAAGTTAAACCTTGTTCTTCTTCTCTGCTGCAGCCTCCACACCTTCAGTGAGGTCCCCAGGTTCCGGGTTCTGGTCTGTGGGGGTGACGGGACAGTGGGCTGGGTGCTGGGAGTACTGGAGGCCGTGAGGCACAAACTGGTTTGCCGGGAGCCGCCCATCGGTATCGTACCGCTGGGAACAGGTGAGACGGACGCTGCAGGACTCATTTCTCCTCCGTTGAGCTTCAGTTCTGATTTTCCTCCAGACTCACGAGGTTCTGTTTGTTTCTGTTTGTCTCATCAGGGAATGACTTGGCTCGGGTTCTGCGCTGGGGGACAGGTTACAGCGGCGATGACCCCCACCACATGCTGGTCTCTGTGGACGAGGCTGACGAGGTTCTCATGGACCGCTGGACCATCCTGCTGGACGCCCAGGACATCTCAGAGGACAGCAAGGACAACGGCTTCCTGGAGCCGCCCAAGGTGGGTTTAAAAACCGTCATGACCCGGAAACAGGAACTTTCTGTTCTTCATCCAGTCAGACGAGGAATTCACAGGTTAAATACCAGGTCACGACTCCACAGAGCAGAACGTTAAATACCAGGTTTAAAGTTAGAAAATCCGATTGTCAAACTGGTCTCCAAACCAGAGGCACGTGGAGGAGTTATGTTTTTTTTCTTTTGTTCTCATGGTGAAATAGTTTAATGTCATAAATCCAGGAACAGGCTTTGACTTGAAGATGATTAAGAACTGAAATGAAGGCGTCTCACAATGATCCGTCTTCCTCTCAGATTGTCCAGATGAACAACTACTTTGGTCTCGGCATCGACGCTGAGCTCAGCCTGGACTTCCACCTGGCCAGAGAGGATGAACCTGATAAATTCACCAGCAGGTAACCAGATAGCCCACTTCACCTTGATAAGAATAATAATATAACTTTATTTATACAGCATTATTCTAAACAATGTTATAGTGATTAACAGCAGCACAGAATTTAAATCAACAACAATAGTAAAACATTTTTTTATCCATTATTTAATTAGGATTTTTATAATGGGATTAAAAAATAAATTTTCATTTATTTTAATTAATTTCATGAAAAAATAAGGGCAGCAATAATAAATAAGATAAAACATTCAAATATAAAATGAATAATAAGATATTAATATAATGTTTAAAATGATAAATACTGCAATATGATATAATAACGCAATGTAATAATAAATAAATAAAATCCCTAACCAAGAAGTTTGAAAGGGTTTCTGATAAAGTTACCGATAACAATAATAACAAGGTATTATTTATATCTTTATGTATTAGTATGGGACAATGCAATAATGAACATTTCATAGAATGTAAACATGCTGGATTGTAGCCCAAAGCTAATTTCCATTTGTTGTCCCAAAGATGTTAAAGGAAGCAGGAACATTATAATATTTCTCCTCCCAACAAAGTTCCAGAGCTCTAACCTTGAAAAGAGGGAACAAACCAACGAGTTATTCAATTAGGAGGTTTTTCTAAATCATGCTGAGCCATAACACAAATATTTCTAGATTGCTCCGTTTGGTTTTAACGTTGGAGAAAAAGATGAGCGTCCACAGATTAGTGTCCAGCTTCAGTCAGCAAACACAATGATTCCAGATTGTTATCTTTATTTAGCTGAAGAAGATTCTGGAAGTAATCAACATTATAAACAGAGAGTATTTACTCATCTCTGTTTATTTGTGTTTGTATTTTCTGATTACTTCCAGATGGTTAAAGTATAATATTTAAATGTAGTTGTGTGTTTGACAAATCTGTCAATATTTTGCCGGGACCATGATCCATTCAGCTGGTTCTTCTGATTTTAACAAAGTTCTTGTTTTTCACGTGAACCAGCACATTTTCTAAGAGTGACAGAGTGTGAAGTTATCAGCAGCTGCTCCGGTTACACTGGCCTCACATACGAGCAGCTGAAGGCAAGCCAGGTTTATTTGTATGGCACATTTCATGTACAAGGCAACTCAAAGGGCTTTAAATTGAAATGATTACAGAAAGAAACATTAAAAGGAGAATTAAAACAAACTGTAAAGCTTTAAAGAAATGAAATAGAATCAGAACAAGCTAAAATAGAGTGAAACAGACCCAACATAGGGCCGGATCTACCAAGATGTATAAATCTTGGTATATTGATTTCCCAGTGCTGACACGGTTTGCTGGCGATTTACTAAGATTAATTGTGCAAATGTTGGCAGGTGCACACGTGTTGGTGACTCCCAATTTAACCCTTTAAAGCCCAACTCAAGAAAAAGTTGTGAGAGAAGTCAATTTTTTTTAATCTGAAGTCTTTATTTGGTCTTTTTAACCAAACCTGGAAAAAAACTCACAAATTTCTTTGGGAGTAAATCTACCATTTATTACTGTATGATGTGTCAAAATTACTGTAGTATAGTCTTCTGCTTCCTGATGTCCATTATGCAGCAGGAGACAAGTATCATATTGTATACTGCAGGGTTTTGAGCAAAGTTTTTATCATAAAGTGATGCAAAATGTCACAGGAACTGGATGTATCAAATATGATCCGTTTGGCTTTAAAGGGTTAAATGAAGGTTTCGCGTGTTTTGCAGCACGGCAAGTTTGGAGAGAAGAAAGCGCAAAATTAAACTGATCCAGTGAAGATGAAGATATTAGTGGAGAAAAATGAAAAAAAAATATAATAAACATTAAATGAAAATAATACAACAGGCATCTCTGCAGAGCCTCAAAAGCTGCTAGTTGATGAGGACATGGATAACGAGTTGCTGCCTGTGTTGTGCCAAGATGGTCTGACATCTACTATGAGCTACGTCTCCTGTGGCACTGCAGTGAGGCGGTAATTCAGGCCATGGCAGCGCTGTCTGGAGTAACGATGGTCATTAATGTCCCGGCGGGTGGGATCAATGGTGGGGTACAGGTGGTGGTGGGGCTCTCGATACCAGCAGCTCTCGAGCGACTTGGGGAGTGGAAGAGCTCAGGAGGTAGGAAGGAGAGCTGCACGGTGGAGCTCTCCTTCAGTCTGGAGGAGAGGAGAGCATCGTGCGTAACTAAGTTAAAAATGTGACACGAGCAAAAACAGGAAAATAGACGCAATTAATGTCAGATTTAATCCTTGCGACCTCCTCAAACTTTGCACCCTCTGGTGGTCCTCGTGGGCAAAAGTGTCCTTGCACTAAAACTGCTATAAAATAATCATACATTAAAAAAAATTTCAGATTTCTTTTTTCATAAATTTCTTAAGCAACTTCCGTCCAGCTCAAGAACACCAAACATTAAATCATTTTCAGTATTTTAACCCTTTATATGCCAGTTGAAATATCTGAAATAATACCTCATTCAATACAAAAAAAACCTCAAAAACTGAATTATTTTCCATATAATAAAAATTAGATCGGTGGGTCTTTGAGGATGACTAGAAATTTGGATATGTCAACGATTATCAACAAAATAAGTTTTTGTGTTTTTTTGCTATGAATGAAGCAGTACCTCAAATAATCAAACTGGCATTTAAAGGGCTAAAAGCCTGAAAATGTTTGAAAGTTTTTTATTTTTGAGCTGGATGGAAGTCGTTTAAGTGATTTAGGAAAAAATCGGATAAAGATATTAATGTATGACGATTTTATAGCAGTTTTATTGCAGGGACACTTTTGGCCACGAGGACCACGAGAGGATGAAAAATTATTCCACAGTGTATAAAAGACAGAGAAAATAACACTGGATTTAAAAAATTTGACTAAATAGAAGACTTTCTGCAAAAATATCACACTCCAAGCTGTTACACAGGCCAAATGATCACCAAATGAAAAAGAAAGTTGACGAAAATGGCCAAAAAAGTGATGAGGAGGGCATAAGGGTTATTGAACTAAGTGGTGAATGTTCTGTTTCGTTTATATAAACTCAGGTTGAATCGTGGTGTTTGTTTGTTGTGTTGATCATTATTGAATTAAAGAATGAAATGCGCCGATCATCAGCAAATAGTGTAAATCTGACTGATGCACCTACAGAATTGAGCTGTTTCCGCTCTCATCCACAGTGTGCTGCCAGTTTGCACCTGCTTTTCAGAAGTGTGAAATATAGTCACAGAAACAGGCACCACATTTTTAGTAAATCACACTGCGCGTGCAAAGCTGATTTATTTGCATCTTCTCCTCTCAGTATTTTGCACGTTGTTGCAGAAACGCCCAGATTTCATATTCATTCAGGGCAATCATGCTAAATGGAGTGTGGGTGTTATTTTGGGTGTAAGAGGCGGTAAATCAGCTGCAACATATTTTTGCGTGTGCTGTCAAGTTTGCACGTTTTAACACGTGCAAACCTTTGATAGATCCGGCCCATAGTGTTTGTAGATGCATCCAAGGATGTGCTGGGACACATCATCACTGATGTTTCCTGAGGTCATCACCGTGTTTCAGGTCACATCATACACCCTCACTCAGACGACCCAGCTGGGGTTGATCACTCCCCGACTTGTGTCCCAGCAGCATTGCCCAACTTCTCAGACCTCTTAATCCAAATCCACCTTTGGATAGAGTCTCTTTGCAGACTCTATGGTGGACTTGATGGTTCTCCTTTTTCCAGCTCCCGTTATGCCCATCAGGTTTTAGATCTTGCAGAGGGAGCATGTAGCAAATCCTGCGTTTGCAGCGGGCTTTCCAGCCCTTCCTCTGGCGTTCCTCTACTAGTTCCTGGTACTTGAACCGCTTGCATTCATTGGCCTCTTCTATGCGGTCCTCCCCAAGGGACCGCTAGCTACACTAAGAGGACTTACCTGGCAGAGGGAGATGTTAGCACCACATCTGGCCTCAAGGAGGCTGATTTCATTTGCTCTGGGAATTTGAGCTGCTTGCCCAAGTCAACTTGCAGCTTCCAGTCTGTTGTGGTTGGGAGTAGACTGCCTGATGGAGTCATCCTTGGTTTTGGCTTCTCTCCAGCTCTGACAAAGGAAATTTTCCTCTAGCTGCACAGTTGTTTATTGCTGGCCACTTCATTGGAAGCCTCAGCCACTGATTTTCAACACCTGGCCGTGTCGCCAGCGGTAGCGGCCCTCTCCAAGGACTATAGGGCAGCTGCTATGAAGGTGTTCCAACGTTCCCATCCTGGGGCACAGCAAACATGTTGGAGAGTTGCTTCTGCCGGTTTGCTTTACTTGGTATCATAGATGGTCTGGACCATAAACTTAATTCAGTAATGTACATATGATACAAATATTTACAAAAAGACAAAATAACAGCTGTTGCAAATAAGATTTTTAAAACCTGATTTAACAGAAATAAAGTTTGGATCAGACTTCGGTTTATTCCAGATTGTTCCAGATAAC
Organism: Atherinosoma microstoma; assembly: GCA_037177055.1. Lineage (NCBI taxonomy): Eukaryota > Metazoa > Chordata > Actinopteri > Atheriniformes > Atherinidae > Atherinosoma > Atherinosoma microstoma. The sequence continues at coordinate 3,102,217 of JBBBVU010000007.1, read as the reverse complement.
TAATTAATTCCAGATAAATACTAAACGGTGATTCTGTTTTTTTTAGTTAGATCTCTCGAGATGGAAAGCAAACTTGAACCAAATGATCTTAGAGTCTTAGTGGCTCATAAGCTGAAGGGAGTTCCTGATTGTAAGGACTACATTTCCCATCAGCCCCCTCTCTTGCTGCCCTCCACAGGTTCCATAACAAAGGTGTGTATGTGAAGGTGGGTCTGCAGAAGATCAGTCACTCCAGGAGTCTCCACAAAGAGCTGCAGCTTCAGGTGGACTCTCAGAACATCCCGCTACCAAACATCGAGGGGCTGATCTTCCTCAACATACCCAGGTAACACACACACACGTGCACACACACACACACACACACATACACACAGTCCCGATGCAGCTCTCATCCTCCTCTCTGTGTGCAGTTGGGGTTCTGGTGCTGATCTGTGGGGGTCAGAGGTTGACGGTCGCCATGGGAAACCGAGCATCGATGATGGCCTGCTGGAGGTGGTCGGGGTTACTGGAGTAGTTCACATGGTAAGAGGAGTTACTGAAACACCGTCACACCAAACACACACAGCTCTCTCACGCCTGCGCCTGTGTGTGTGTTTGTCTGCAGGGTCAGGTGCAGAGCGGCCTGCGGTCAGGTATTCGTATTGCTCAAGGGAACTATATCAGGCTGACGGTGAGCAAACCCATACCTGTGCAGGTGGACGGAGAACCGTGGATCCAGCCACCGGGACACATCATCATCTCTGCTGCTGGACCAAAGGTAGGTTCTGTTTGTCCCTGCAGGGCATCCATACTTCAGGATTCTGTTTTCTTTAATGTGTTTCTCTTTTCTTTCTTTCTTTTTTTTGCTGTTTGCTTTGTTCTGTTCGATGAAGAAAACTTTATTCTTTGAGTTTATTCTGTGATTAGTGAAAACAATCTGCAGTCCAGGTTTTGGTCATGAATCTTTGTCTAAGATAAACCTGTGCAGAACTGTAATTTCTATGTTTGTAAAACAAATTTGGAAAGATAGAAACCGATATACAACCTCTGTTCCAAAAAAGTTGGGACTCGGTGAGACATTTTACGACTTCATGGAAAATATTTGCTCAGTTTGAATTTGATGGCAGCAAACTATCTGTAAAGTTGGAACAGTGGCTGGAAGGCTGGAAAAGTAATTGGCGCAAATCAAAACCAACTGGAGGAAGATCTGACAACTAAATAGATTAGTTGGCAACAAGAAAGTAACATGAATTGGTATAAAAGGAGCATTTCAAAGAGGCAGAGTCTCTCAGATGTAAAGAGGGACAGAGGTTCACCAATCTGAAACAGAGTCTAAAGATAACTTCAAAAAAAAAATTCCTCAGTGGGAAATTGTGAAGACTTTGAAGATCCCACCATATACAGGGTATAGTATCATCCAAAGATTCAGAGAATCAGGAGGAATCTCTGTATGCTGGGGACCAGGCTGAAGGTCAAACTGGATACTGATGATCTTGGGGTCCTTAGGCATAAAAAAAAGACATGATTCTCTACTGGAAACCACAGCATGGACTCAGGAAGACTTCCAGAAATCACTGTCTATGAACACAGTTCCCCCAAAATCCACACATGCAGGTTAAACTCTATCATGCAGAGAAGAAGCCAGATGTAATAAAATGGTCTCTGAGTGTAGTTTTTCTATGTATACATGTCAGTAATCTGTTTATTCATTGTTTCAATCTGCTGTTTGTTTATTTTGATTCCAGTTGATTGTATCTTATTAGTGTCACTAGTTTACCCTCCATTTGTCCTCTTCTGTGTGCAGGTTCGGATGCTGAGGAAGTCCAAGCAGAAGCAGAAGAAGTCCTCAGCTAACGTGAGGGACGGACGCTCGGAGAGTCCTTCCTCCAGGGACGGAGGAAACTGACCGACCTGCGTGGACACCGGTGTCCCGCCTCCAACCTGTTTCCTACTGCACCAAGGAAGACATTTTGGTGCCAGCAGCCATGAATCCACTCATGTAGCTTTGTAGCGGTGCTACAGGCTGCAGATCGACCTGATGATGGAAAGGAGGTGAAACCTTTAACATCTCTTCAGTTGGGAGGAGGATGGAGGAGTAGGAAGGAAGAGGAGGAGGAGTTTGGCCTGGTTTGGATTTTCTTCCTGCCTTTCAGCATTTAACAGTGACAGAAAACATCATAACAAGCGTGGTTAATGTTCCGCACTTAATTTAATTTTAGTTTTTAATTCAGTAACTCTGAGAGCTGGATATCTGAGCAGATCACAAATGAACTGTGTGTTATAAATACTGTACATTTCCCTGTATTTATGGCCTCAGAGTTGAAACTAAATAACCCAGATAAGTATTTGCCAGAAGTTTCTAAATTCTTTTCCAGACGTGGCTTTACATGTGCAGTAAAAAGAAGTAGACTTATTGTCTGTTCTTACATTGTAATTTAAAATAATGTGCAGCTATTAGATGACGATGGCCTCAATGTTGGTCACTTAGTCTGGAAGAAACGCACTGACGGGCAGTTCTTAAGAAGCTGCGACCAGATAATGTTCATCTAAACAAGAAAGCTCAAGTTTTAGTGACGCTGGCTTTACAGACGTTAAAGGACAGCTTCATGTTGCGTGGAAGCTTCCTGCAGCTAATTAGTGCTCAGCGACATCTGCGCAGCATAAAAGTGGAACTGGAAACCCGATACAAGTCAACGTATTGATTAGAACTAACGTTGGATCAGTCTCAGTTGTGTCAAGCTACTGAAAATCTTGGAACGCCAGGAGCGTGCACGATGCTGGTTCACTACAACTATAATCATGTTATTTTCATCCTGTTTCATTAACAGTCACACATTTAATGATTGAATGTAAATATTCTAAATACTGAATCCCTAAAAATGAGAAAAACTAGAATATGAAGGAAATGAGTATTTTTGAAAGTGAGAACTTGTTAGAATGATTATAAGAATACATCAATTTATTATAATTGTTTTGATCATAATTGTAAAATCGGCCAAGAGCTCCAACATTTTTTTGTTTTAGCTATTTGTTTTTAAATCTCATGACATGAGGATGTGAATCTTTACGAGTTGAGGCAAACATATGCTGAAGAAGTCGCTCTGCCATTCAAAGAAAGTTGATTTTAACATTTATAAATGGACATGTTTGGATGAGAAGCACAGAACGTTGGATAAAGATACCCTCAGCAGATGGTGTCGGTGCTAAAAGTCTGTCCTTGTTTTAATGATGATCTGTCTTCTTTTATGGGGACACTAGAAATTGTGCAGCAGCTTCAGGCTGTGTTTTCCGTTGTGACGATGTGCAACCGATTTTTCCTTCTTTCCGACACTCCAGAGAGCCGTTTAAACAAACCATTACACAGCCAATATGATGTAACCTGTCATTTTTGACTAAATTATAGCACCATTATCCCGGTTAGCTAGAACTGCAAAACTTAATCATGAAAATCTGAAATCACGATGTGCCTCTGCAAAGTAATCTAAAAAAAGACATCAGACATAATCTAATAGATAAAGCTGCATAATTAGCTTGCTGCTAAGCTAGCCAACAAGATTATATCTTCTGATTTTAGAGAAAATAAGTAAATTTGTATGAAATAAACCCTCTTAGTCATTAAATGTAAACTATTAAGAAAAAATGTGTTTAAATGTTACGACCTCTGAAATTACAGGTTGCACCACAAACTGAGCTAGCTTCTTAGTTAAGAAACTAGCAAGAGGAAAAAATAGTATATTTAACGAGATATGTAGCTAACGCCAAATTTTAAAGCAAACTGGAAAACATTTGACAAAAAAAAAGTCTCGCATGACTTCCCATGCTATATCACAAACTCAGTTGAAGGTAGATTGACACAAATGGACCATCAAACTGAGACTGAAAGTAGCCCAAAAGCTAGCTCATTATTAGCTCGTGGAGCTGGTTCCTATACAAGTTTGCTGAAAATCGATTGTAAAAAGTTCCTGCGGCCAACAGAAATTAATGCAACGGTGCCTTTTAAATGGATGATCTTCACCAGAAGTCCAAATGGATGCCCATTTATTGTGATAATCACGTCCTCGTAACTATTTTCTTAAAACGAGATGCAGACAATGTTCAGCAGTGACAGACTTGCTTCTTGAACTGAAAGCATTTTGTTTGATTGACTCCCCAGGTTGAACTCACAAGTTGTGACTCCATCTTGAGGCAGATAATCTCAGAACTACATAGCAATGTTGCCAACTTAGCGACTTTGTCGCTATATAGCGAGTTTCCAGACCCCTCTAGCAACTTTTTTTCAAAAAAGCAACTAGCGACAAATCTAGCAACTTTTTTTGGGCATTAAGGAGACTTTTGGAGACTGACATGAAAGCACTTATGGTTTGCTTTTTCTTAGTGAGCAGCAGGTTCGTCCATATTTTCAGATGCGGAACGTAAAGATGTGCAGTTAAAGGAAAGTTATGACGCAGATGACAAATCTTATGCTGAATTTTCCAGCTCTTGATGTAGCCTCAGCAGTACTTGACTACTGTTTTTCAGCTGTAATATTTACACCTTTAAAAAAAAATCTTAGATCTGCGTCAACTAATTGATTTTTGTATTTTGGTGCTAGAAGAGCCGTTATAAGATTTCTGTGCTTGACTTGAGATTCAGATCATATTTCTATTCAAAGCCTCAAACTAAAGTTCAGTAAACGTTTCATTGATGGTCTCGTGAAGAAACTTAAATTCAGATGAATTAATTTGAGATAACTTCATGGGGGCTTTGATATAACAGATCTGAGATCTGTTGCTGTGCATCATTGGTATTAAGTGTTCATTTTGATGTACTGTGGAGCACAACTCTGAGCTCCGTCTGTTCGACACGGCCATGTTTTTTTTGTACAGTTGATCATTTCTGTACTGATGGGAAATTAGCTGTGAGTAGTTTAGCTGTACGGATATGAAGTACTGTCAGTGTTGTAATGTAGACCTGCTTTCCTGCATTGCTGAGTGTCGTTTTCCCAGCAGGTTGCTAGAAGTCTGTCTGCTGTTTTGAACAGCTTAAACAACTAAAACCATCTGTTTTATATTCCCAGTTAACTTCCGCCTGTATACTGCAGGTTTCAGTTCATTTCTCTGAAAATTCATCACCATCAGTTACCTGTATATGTTTCACACATGATGGAAAACATCTAAAACAGGATGGTGAACATGGAAATATCTGTTATAAAATAACATGTAGTAAGATGATGATATTGAATTGTCTACATAAGACAAAATAAACAAAACCTAATTTATTTTAGAGGCTATAATATGAAATTGTTTTGGTCAAATACTGCAGGAAGTTATTTTTTTTTAAATGAATGCCTAGATTTTCAGGAATATAAAGTAAAGCGATTCAGCTTAAAGATGAAAACCAGTTCAGTCCTCAGATCCCTGGAAGCACAAGATTTTTCCTGCAGCTGATTACAAATCATCTTTTTAGTCCAAAGATGAAGCTCCAGCTCAGGTTATTCTTTCTGTCGGGATACCTGTGACTTTATGTCCTGATGACAACATGCTGATAAACATATTTATGAGGAGAAAAAACTGTAAATAAAACGTCAAACAAGATCAGAAAATGTTCAAAATGACTTGCCTGAAGAATCCGGGAGATACAGAACACAGCTGTGAAATAGTTCAGTGTTAACAATGTTGGTCAAAACAACTTCAGATTCAAGAAAAATTCTGACTTGTTCTTTCTGTGCTTCATATGGCCAACTGATATCCTGGATGAAAGATAATCATTTTTAAAGTGATCGTTTTTCCATTATATGGTTCTGACACAGCTCTTTGAAAAAAAAAAAAAAACTTGATCCATTTATGTTGGTTCTTCATCTTCCATCTGCTCGTAATTGGAAACTCAATGCCTTTTACTGACTCGAGTTTGAATCACCCGCCAAAGAGAACTGGGTTTTTGAGTCGTTGAGTTAGTAGCGAGGTTTACATGGACAAATATTTAATCGATCAAATTAAATAAATCTGATCAGAGAGTCCAGCTAACATGTTTACATAGAGGCTACATAAAGTGATCCGTTCAGTTGTATTTACATGATGGGCAGATTCAATACAATCATAAAGCTTCTGACATGCACAATTCCTACTAGTTGGGGAGAGAGAGGTTTTCAAGTTAACAGAAACAAGAAATCATGACTCACGAGTCAGTGAAGTGACTCTCAAGTTTTGAACAATTCGTTCAGGACTCAAACATCACTATTTGGTACCAAACAACTGATTTAGCTGAACCAATACCAAACAGTGACGATGCAGAGCCTGGATCATGCAGGAAATGAACAGGAACTTTTTCCAAATTAAAGCAATGTTTTGTGTCACTGGAAGCTTGAAGGTCCATTCAGTTTTATATCCGTTAAACGTATCAGCTTCATCCAGATGCTACTCCTTCTAGTGGAAAGTAAAAAGCTGACGGCCCATCCTGAACTGTACCGTACAGAACCATGTGATGGAAAAAACTAACACCAAGATAAAAAGATGCAAAGTGAGCAAACATTGTAGACGTGTGCCCAGGGGCCCGGTGCCTCGTCCATACAGTAAGAAACTCCCCCACCTTACACTGCCAGACGCACGGCAACCCTTCATGGCTGCCGTACGTTTTGTAACGTTTTTTTTCCCAACGTTGCTGCTTACTTGACTTATCTGCTTTCGTGCCTCTGTCGTGGCGTCTGCTGTACCTGTCGAAGTCAGGCCCTGCGACCTCGGGACCTCGTTGACGCATTGCAACGCCCTCAGCGCGTCGATGTTTTGACGTGTGCGTGTTGTGTTCACCTCTAACGTGCTGAGCTCATGTGCCTCTGAATGTGCTGCAGGTGTTAGGTTTCTTCTGCTGTAGCTCTTCAGTTTTTACCGACTGTTTCCCTGAATAGATGACGTGTATATTTTTGCAGACAGAAGCTGTTTTTAGTTTCATCTGTAAAGTTTTAATTGTAAATTGCACTAATTGTTTTATAGATGCTTTTAGATGTGATGTTCAGGTTATCATGAATGTTGTTCTAACTAAAGCTGGATATAATACATGTATATGTTTAGATAACAGATTCTTATATGTGGTGAATCCTAATAAACTAAAGACTGTCTCACAACTAAACATGTGATGTTTTGTGTACAACTACTTTTATCAAACCCAGATCTTCTGGTTTGTAGAATAATCATTCTGGATGGAATGATAAGAAAAACCCTCTGAGATGAACAGTAGGGGGAGTCTAGACTCTCAGTCCAAGATGCATCCGATGGATGGATGATACTTCATAAAATATCACTGCATATTAAATTATATGATGTATGCATTTGTTCTTTAGTGAGTGGCATCGTATTGATTGAGTCACTGATGTCCATTGAAGTTACTAATTTGCAAATATACCATCCTCATCCATGGATATACTAGATGACGACTTCTACATAGGTTGAAGTGGACTATGCTTGAAAGGACTAAACAGATGGTAGAACCACCCACAGCTAGTGACCATTAGCACATAGTAACTAGTAAATGAAAATCTCTTTTTAGCTCACCTTTTTCTGTTAAAGGCGCATGGCCTCAGAGTTGGGGCGCATTCACACAAGTCTGGTGGATTGGGAGGGGAATGCAGAGACATATTGTGCCTTTCTTTGGTTTGATTTGGTTTCCCACTGCACTTTTATTCAAGCCGACTAAACCACCTGGACTTTATACAGGCCAAGGTTACATGATGTTTTTTAATTCAGAATAATTATTCAGAATTAAATAATTCAGAATTAAAGTATTCTCCTTCACATTTACATGGAAATAATTCAGAATTGGTTTACAAGGAATCGTCTTGATTGAATAAATTGGTGATTCTGCTTAATATCTTGGGGGTTGGGATTGGTTCCAGACTGGACAGGGGGAGAATGTCACGTCTGGAAGAAAACAAACTCCTCTTCATACGTCTTTTTGGTTACAAAATAGAAGACTACATATGTACCATTTTTGCTTTGATTTTGATTCCTGTTTTGAAGCAGCAGCTGGACACTAACTAGGAGGAAGAGCAGTCATCTGCCAACCGGAGAGTTGGTGGTTTGATTCCTGGCCCCCTCTAGTAGTGGGTAATTTGGCTCTTTTCAGAGCCGGCTCTTTCTTCTGTATCCTTATAGTTTATCTTGATTTTCACAAAAATGAATGATATATGTGTTAAAAACTTTTTAACATACAAACCATTCAGTTTTGTTAAAGTGCTCGCTATAGGGCAGCTATCCTGGAATATGTGTCCACCAGCGCAGAATATGTGCGTCATCTTGGGAATGAGCATAGGCAGAACAACCAGAATTATTTCTAAGCGAAATTCACATATACATATTTGAGGAATTATTTAATTCAGATTTAAAATTCTGATTCTTTCCCTGCCTACGATGGAACAGAAAAAAAACACAAATCCCTGACCTGATGGCATCCGCCATGTTGTTCCACAGTGGGTAGATTGTCTGGGATTGGTAGATGATCATGTCATGAAGAGACTTGGCGTTGCCCTTGGCCGGGTAAAGGTTCGCCACATCAGGGCTGTTGTACAAGCTGTTTTAACAAGCAACGGAAACAGTAGTGACTTTATAGTTGCATTAAAAAGAAAGAAATCCCATTATCTAGCCGGTCATCATCAGTGTGATCACCTCTATAAAAACAGAAGTTTGCTGATCTACAGGTGTGTGTTAGCAATGCCATGGAGGAAAGACATCCGCAATGATCTTAGAGAAGCAGCTGTTGCTGCTCTTCAATCTGGGATGAGTTCAGAGGACATTTCTAAACAATTCAGACTGCATGATTCTGCAGTGAGGAAGATTAGTAAAGGAACATGTTCAAAAGAGCTGCCGATCCAAAGAATCAACACCCCTTTGACACCCCTGCCATACAGGAAGGAGAGATTGATGTGCCCTCTGTTCAACATCACCTTCGTTGCTGCCGGAGGATGTGGCGTGAGACTAAGGCTGCCTTGCTTCGGACCTCTGAACGGAACCGACACATGGCTGATCGCAGGCGTGTTCCAGCACCTACGTACAGTGTGGGTCAGAAGGTTTGGTTGGCTGCTAAGCACATTCCT
>JBBBVU010000007.1:3017026-3035105 GCA_037177055.1 Atherinosoma microstoma | reverse complement strand
AACAGGAGTTTTTAAGCCATCTGGTTTCTCTGGGTGTAACATCCGGTCTGTCATGTAGATACGGACACATGTGGTATCCACTGAAAGTCCAGAATCTCAGCTAAAGCTTGTTAAAACCATTTCTATGACCACCAAACACAGTTCAGACAACAAATAATTAAAAGATCATGTAAACAAATTCTGCAAAAAGATGTAAACACAAATTATGGATCCATCTGTTCACTCGACGGCATCTACTGAAAGCACACATTTCACAGTTTTAAAAAAACTGAAAGTTTCATGTTAGTATGACTAAGATTCACTTAACCAGAAGCAAAACAAGACAAATGTATGTTTTGCTTTTAAATAATATCATAAGGTCTGTCTTATGTTTGCTGTCTTGCCTACAAAACCTACATCCACCAGAATAAACCACATTTACAGAAAAACTCCATTTCCCAGAGTCCTTTAAGTGCAGTTTCTCATCCAAAATCACTATTTTCTGCCTGGTTACATGGATTTGATTGGACAGAGACAGGTGTCAGTCATTCTGTGTCGCAGATGTTTCCCTCCTTACCTTTGATTATTGGTGAGATGCACGTAAACATGGTGACTTCAGCATAAATTACATACTGTAATTCTGTGTTTATGCACGGATCCACCTGTTTGCAGTGTTTCTGTCCACTTTTTAGTTATTTCTTGATAAAAATGGTATTTCAAAAGAAACACTACACGACAGAAGTAGTGCTGGAGATGATTTTAAAGACAGTGGGAGAGAGTTATGTATCCCAGACTCCTCATCGAATGACGAGGACCTCGCTCAATGCCAAACTGTGCCATACTAAGCCAAACTGAACACCGAGTCATCTCTTTACTAAAATCTCTGCAACTTTGCTCTGTTTCACTTAAGCACCAGGAATCTTTGCACAGATAATGTCCACATGTTTATTCATGGTTTTCTTGACTTTTTTTGTCCACCGCAGCAAGTTTTTAAAGGTGTTCTATTCCATGATATGCAAAATCCTTATTATTTTCCTATGTTCCATCCTCATCTACTCTAATACAGCTACATCTGAAATCTCACGAGTGTTACCTTTACTTTGATACCAAGATGGTTTACAGTGTTTGTAATTGTGGAGAAATAATCAATCAAACCCCAAAAGACCTTTGGGGCTTAATAGGTTATTTCTGTGACCTTTCAGCTCATCACCGACCATGAATCAGACCATTTTAAAAGTTCAGCTCATTTTTTTACCAGCCATAAAAAAACTAAACTGCTGTTTTTCTGGACCAAAGTCAAAAAATAGCTTTTTTCTTGCTTTAAAGTTTGTTTCTGGAATAAGAACTGAAGCAGCTCCAGCAGATCTTCCGATCCACATTTCTTTCTGCTCTGCAGGTTTCAGGTGGGACGGTCCGAGAGCTGTTGGCTAGTCTCAGGTCAGTGGGAGAGTGTCGAGCTCTGAGCATCCTGGAGGAGGAGCTGCATCACAACCAGGAAACTCTGACAGCTGACAACATGACCGGTGAGCACACCGTCTGTCATGACCGCTAACATAGGCACTGTTGCCATGACAACAACTCACCTAGCTGTGCTTTGTGTCCGCAGGCGAGTCTCTGTGCGCTCAGGTTCGAGATCTGAAGGTGGACGTTCAGATCGACAGCGGGGTCTGTGACAGCGGGGTGGAGCTTTCCACAGCATAACCGTCTGATTGGTCCGTCTCTGGCTGCTTTTATCAGTGCGAAGCACAGGTCATCCATCCATCATCCATCTATCCATCCATCCATCATCCAACCTGCTCTTCAAAGGATGCAGCGCTCCTCCTCGTTCAGGTTAGCGTGAATCGTGTCCTGACGAGACACAAACAGAAGAACAGCTGAACATGAGTCACTCTGACTTTAGCCTTGAGTTTGGCCCATCAAGGAAGAACTCCACAGCTTTTACCTGAGCGTCCTGAGAAGCTGTCGAGCTGTTCTGTCGCTATGGTTTCGGCTCCTGTGGATAAGCTTGGCGATGAAGACGTGGATTTGAGGGATTTCCTGTGGACTTTGTGCTGATGAAGCTCAGCAGCGACTCTGCAGGGAAAGGTGCTACCAAAACTAAAAAATGATTGTAAAGAGGAAACTTCAGATGTTTTTGGGTCTGTCTGAGTTCAGAGCTCGGATCAGCTGGTGCGTGACCGTCGCTGTTTTCATGTTCAGTTCTGAACTCCCATCTCCCGGGACCAGCTGCAGGAAGTGAACCATTGGATAAAACCAGTAAGTCCTGCCCCCACTGAGAACACGATTTTTCTCCTGCTGGTGTGGCCCATTGTGGTCTATTCCACACCAGTAGACCAGACAGAACTCTTCAGGACTCCAGAAACCATCAGAACTGTTCCAACCCCCTGTGATGTGTGTGTTGTACATAACATCACACAACAGCATTCAGTGTGTTTTTCTCACAGTCTGAAACAAACAGGAAGCAGCTTGTTGGTTCACATTTTGTGGAAACAGATTTCTGTTGACTTTATTGTTGAGTGAATTTATAACCGGTCACTTTGCAGCTGCTCGGACGGCGGGAACGATCACACACCATTTCCTCTTCTTTCACACTGAGACAAACCTGAAAACATCTGGAAATCCCACTGCGTGTTATCATATGATTTTTCATGTATTCAATGTTTTTAATTATGTCATGAACTGTCTATAGCTGACGTGTTTGAGCACAGAGAAACTAAAAAAAATGCAAGGCATTGTGGGAAATGTAGTTACAAACTGAGGAGTGGTTGCCCTCCATCAGAGTGAAGCCAGTTTCTGTTTCCAGCAGATATTTATGTCCCCACGACCTTTAACTGGTGTTTATGTTGTTTTTTAAATAAAGTTTTTTATATATATACATATGCTGTATCTCATTGTGTTTAATGATTGAATTGCTACATTTTATATTGGATGAATGAACATTAGTGTGTATGTATTCAGATTGTGAGGCTGATGCAGACATTCACACAGGATACACTGAAACATGATAAAGTGAAAACACACCTTACCTTTTTTTCTGTTCTTCAGTTAAAATGACTTTTGGTTAAAATGAATTAATTTATTTCCTCAGTTAAATATTGATATTCCTATACAAAAAAACTGGAGCGGTCATTTCTATTACAATTAAAGCACACAGTCCATGAAGCAAACATGAAAACATAGATGACATAAATAAATTTAATGCAATGAGATACAAATCACACAAATAAATATTTTATTCACAATACAACACTATTTTAGCAGCAACAAGGTGATTTCCAAAGACATTTTTGCTGAAAACTTGGCATATCTCAGCATGGTGTGCAGAAATAGGAACTAATCCAGCATAGACCTGAACCAGGACCTGAGGGATGCATCTGGACCTTCAATTGATCCATCTACTGATGGCTGAAGCTTCATCAGAAATGGTCTCCATGAAGAGTGGCTGTCAAGATGCCATTCGTAAGGATGAGAAACAGGAAGAAGAGGCTGAGGTATGCCACATGAGACAAGAACTGGACTGAAAATCAGCGGCAACAGGTCTGATGGTCTGGATGAATTCTCCCCAGAACCCAGACCTCAATATTATTGAAGCAGTGTGGGATCATCTGGACAAGAGAACAGAAGAAAAGACAGAAACATCCAAAGAAAAGCTTTGAAAAGTCCCTAAACATTTCTGTAGTATTATTATTAATATAATAAAAATAATTATTTAATTTGGACTTTAATAACTATCAGTTATTTTCTGAAGTTCACAATAAGCTTTTCTAATCTTCATCAGTCAGAACTAAACTACAAACATGCTCGTTTGTATAAAGCTGGGAAGTTAAAAATGTTTACATTTTCAGATCTTTTTTATTTAAAGAGACATATTCCGGGGGTTTCGAACAGGTTTTGGCCCGGGGTCTCTCGGCAGGTTAATCCGCCTCTGCAGACATCACGTTGCTGAAGGTTTTTGGTGACTTGAAAATCGAGTCGGAGTGAGACCTCCTGCTCCCGGTCGCTGCTGTGTGTAACGGAGGACATTTTGAGCTGCTGCGGTCGGTCCGGTTCGATAGTAAAGTGTCAGCCTGAATTCGTGGCTGATTTGTTGGAGAGTCTTCCCCCAGACTGAGCTGTAGTCGGTTAAACAGGCGAGATTTAACGGGAAACCGGTGTAGTCTAACCGGCGTATATGTAGCCAGTCAGCTAGCTTAGCCGACCACAAAAGCTAGCAAATTCCTAGATGCTAGTTAGTTAGCGTCACCTAGCTGGCCTGCCCTCCTCCTCTTCCTCCTCCTCCACCACCACTACCACCTCCTCGACAGCCGGTCCCTCCTGTCAGACACAATGGCTTTAAAACGAATTTCTAAGGTAACACACACACACACCATTTGTCACATTTAATTTTAGCCACAGACTACAGAGTGCAGCCTTTAGCTGGTGTTAGCATGTCGGCTAGCAGCGTTAGCTTCATCACAGCTGCTCAGTGTTTGATATAAAATAGCAGAATTAACGGCGCTGTTTGGTTTGTGATTTTGGGGGGGGGGGGCACTCAGTATGTCGTCTCTGTGTGTTGTGTTTCCATATGTGAGCGGTGCTAAGAGGCGGGTTTGGGTCGGTATCCTCTGCGCCCGGTCCCAGCCCAACGGGCCTGTGACTGGAAGGTTCGGCGGTTCTGTCCAAAAATAATTCAGAGGTCGTCCCTGTTTGTCCTGCTGGCTTCACTCAGCCAGTTTACTGACAGTAGATTAAAACATCAGGTTGAGGGGTTTATGATATGGTTGTTATGATGAGGTGGAGGGTGATGGTGTCTGTGATCTTTTATTACAAGTGTCCTGTTTGGTTTGTCCCACACCTACAGGTGAGGTGGAGGTCTCAGGTAAATCCAGTCAGATTTATTCTAAAATGTTCAGGCACAGAGAAACTTTAATGAAAGAGATGAGATTCAAGCAGCTAATGTTCCTGTTTTTATTCAGGGAATGAGGTTCTGGTTGGGCTGACTGTCGGCTTTAAAACAGATGTTAAATATAGACCCAGAGACATGTTCTTGACTTACAGAGCAGCCGCAGGACAGACATGGTTCTGCACTTTCTGATGGGTAAAATTAACTGGAACCAGTGACATATTAAGGATTGAATTATTTCAGGCCTAATTTAACAATCCGGTCTGAATGTCATCAATAGAAGTAATTCAAACTGGGCCTGGTTGTAGTCATGTTTGTATGAACAGCTGTTTTAAACCAGAGAAATAGATTTCCACTTTGTTCTCCCTGCAGTTTGAGGTTTTACATTCCTCTTCATCACCCTATTGCACCAATGTCTTCTTCAGTGGTGTAATGAGACCTGATTGGAAAGTTTGGATGAATAACTAATTTCTGATGCTGGCAAACTACAATCACAGCTGGACCAGATTGTTTAGTGGGCCCTCTCTACTGGTCTCAGATTTACAGCAGAGCATCGATCTGACTGAACGATGTTTAGGACGGATGTTTAGTGGTGATGTAAACCAGTTCTGCTTGTTGGTTTCCTGGTTGACCAGTTTAGCTGCTGACACATTGGTACCACATGGGGCCGGGAGCTTGACATCTTTACAGCTCGCTGCCTTTTGTGGTTATTGTCTGATTTGGGCTACTTCTTTAATCCACTTTGTTCAAGTAGCACCAGTTCCCACTAGTTCTGCATAACTGGTCACAAACCAGCGGCTTGCTAGCAGACAGTTTTCTACGTTTTTTCAGTTTTACTGAGGAACAGTTATTTCTGCCTTTGCATTGTATTTTATGTTGAGCTGGTTCATTCAGACTAAAGGAAGTTGTAATAATCAGTGATACACTTGGTCTGTCTGGAATTTTCTGATTCACATTGTCCTGCCCCTGACAGCAAATACTCTGTTGTCATGGTCATGCAAACGAGACTGGCAGCTGCTAAAATATAAAAATATCATCTTTTTTACATTAGAACGGCCACGAGCGGTAATTTTGATCGCTAGCCTATTAAAACTTCCATTAAAATTGCTGCAGCCTAAATAGCCTGTTTGTAAAAGATGGAACGGGTGGATAAGTGATGGAGAACATAGACAGCAAGACACAAGTAAGAGTTGGGCTACAATCTGCACTATTATAGCTTGGATCAGGTCTCCTCCTGCTTCAGCACCAGCGCACGGCTTTCACGGGAATCTAAAAATAGAACAACGCAAAATCCAGTGCGGTCAACAGCCTGTGGCCTAGTCTAATTACAAACAAATGCACAATCATTTATTGTCACTGTATTATACCAATGAGTAATCTCACATTTTAATTATTTACACAGCATCCCGATCACAGTAGCCTATCAGTTAGTTACATATTTCCATCTTTTAATAAATGCATTGCTACAATTTTATCAAGTTTGAATAGGCTAAATTACATTTATGAACAATCTGATGTAATATCTGTAACAAAGGCAGAGTCTGACTCGCTCGGCACAAAGTCTGCTAGTTCCGGTTTTAACCTGTAACGTGTGATGCCCCTCATATTCCTCAGCATCGCCTCAACTGGAACTGAAACTACCTGATGATTCCACCACACAAACCAGTTCCAGACTAGAAGCGTTGGAACCATCATAGATTTTGACCGCCTTCATCAGGCTGTAGAACGGTCTGACAGCAGCAGGCTGTTCACCTGCTGACGTCACAACATGGCGACAGGTTTTTGTAGCTGCTGATGCAGCGCTCTGTTCAAAGTTGGATATTTCTAAGTGATGTTAGAAACAAGCTTGTTTGACTTATAATTGCAAAGAACCACCTATTTTGTCATAATTTATTATATTGCAAAAATTATATGAAGTCATTATCGTGTCATGAGCACTATAAGTGAAGGAAATTTTTTAATAAGATGGTGAGTTTTCTGCTTTGCAGCAAGAAAGGTGGAAGATAACAACGTTAATACTGATAAAGATTTAACACCTCAATCTTGTTTTTTATTTGATCGGGAAGATAAAAATCTTAATATTTAAATCCTATGATCCCCTCGTCTTAGTGTTTTATCCGTCTTGTTTGACCTTTTTAGTCTGTAGCTCTTTGGGATATCCAAATGTGGAGTTTATTTTTTAATAGAAATTTAAAATCATCTACAGCAATAATAATAATTAAGTTTTTTTTCATTTTAAATGAGAGGACTGGAAACAATCATACTCAAAAATAACCTTGAAATTTTTGTATTCTAACAATAAACTATAAAAACAGTCTTGTGTATAAAAATAAGAGGATGTAAGAATATCAGATTAAACAATTCAGTCTGAGACGACCACAATTTTCATCTGACATTTCTGTTGATTTATTGAATAAAAAATCCTCATATTCAGCTCATTTGAACTCTATTTTTCCCACCCCAGTTTGGAGTTTATCCCTTAAAACTCCACTAGATTGTCAGCGCTCCCGAGTGTTATCGCTTATATTATCAACAGTTTCTCAGGAACAGCAGTGTGTAACTCTGTGGGGTAAATTGTGATGGATAGTTTACCTTTTAAGGTGATCTGAGGAAGTTTTCTATATATCTATTTCCCATCCAGGAGATTTACAATCCAGCAGCAAATGTAGCGTTTATTCAGAGACTCAATATGGTAAATTCACAATGAGTGATCCACGATAACACTGTTATTTATCCCATTTTCATGATTAAAAAAAGATTACTATCACTTCTATGCTGCTAAGAAACCTCTATTTTGAACTGGAAATTATAATGAGGCCACTTCCTGTCAAACTTTAGACTAATCAGAGAGCTTAAATTGACCGTAATGTTCAAACAGGAGCAGCCAAAGATCAACAAGTGAGCAGAGTTCTGTGTGTCTTTAAAAGAAGAAAAATAATGGTCCTCTATGGCTGGAATAAAACCAAGAAGATGTTTATGATGCACGGTGGCTCCAAAAAACCAGCTCAGTTGGTTTTGTGAGGATAGGAGGTAAATAGTAACATAAATAACTCTAAATGAGGAAAAACTATGTAAATAATTGGTTGTGTGTTTGTTTCAATGCCAATATTATTTCTCCTGAAAGCCAAGACTTGAGAGAATGATTTGCAGATGAGAAAAGGCTTGGTCACTGTTGATCTGTGTGTTATCTCTACAAAGTACTGTTAGTAATAAATTCAGTTTTGATGTCTTAGTTGATCTTTATGGTGCTTGGAGTTTTAGGGGTTAATGATGGATAACAGAAATAATTTGTGGCATTGGTGACAGTAACTTCCTGTTTCTGTGAAGTGTATGAAGCACCGTGTATTTCTAAACTGTGATTGTGGAATAAAATGATCAGAAAAATACAAATAATCAGAAACTTTTCAGACGTATAAAAATCAGGTTTTCATGATGACGACGACATTAGTCAGCAGCTGAAATGATGGAGTCTCTCAGCTGTGCCTTCAGTGGTTTATTTTGGTTTTTCCTGTGAATATAAACCCAACGAGATGAGTCCATAACAGAACCAGAACTTTTACTTTAATCCTGGGTAACATGATCTTTTCATCTGCCGGGTTTCAGATGAGCTAGATCTTTAAAAGTCTTGTTGCTTCTTGTCTCTTAAATTGAGTGAAACCTGAAAGATGAGCCTGTATGTCACATACCAACACACACAGTTTGGCTTCAGGGTAGAAATACTAAACCCTCGTCCTATAAGCAGCAGTCTGGCCCCCCCTTCCCACCACCTCCAGTTCTGCTGCTTCTATATCCTGATCCGGCCTCTTCTGTCTACACTACTCACAGAGTAAAAATAGGCTCTGCTGCTGCTTACACATCAATACTGGGTTTGTTTTAATGCTGCATTCACAAGGCTGACCGAGCTGCTGGTGGTTCTGGTCCTGGTCCAGATTAAATGTCTGAGTTGGAGCTGATCTGTGGGATTATTTTCAGCGGTTTCAGTCAACTCTTGGATCTGTAAGGTCATAAATGGTTTAAAAATGTGGTCAGGGTTCAATGTAGAGCTCAGTCGACTCAAAAATAAATTGGCAGCAATTTCTTTCCATTTTTAGAAAATATATATTTATGTTCTAAACAAGAAACTAAAATATTATTCTGTTAGTAAAATAGTGACTTTACTCTCATATTAAAAATAATTTAATCATCTTTAAATGTCCCTCCTGTTTTTAAAAGATGAAAACGTGTTTGCTGCATCAGGTCATAAAGACGACGTCCAGATCACAGATGATGCTGTGAAATAAAGCCAGTCAGGTCACTGGATACCATTCAGTTTGGGTATACGGTGGCTCTGAGAGGTCAAACAACTCAAACCTGTTCAGACAAAACACCGGGTGTAAATATGACTGAGATAAAGTAACGTTTATTTCTGGACATGCAGCCGTATTGGCTTGTAAATACAGACAGCTGTCACACATTTCTACTTACAGTTTACACTCAGCAGAAGCTGACAGGATACAGTTGAGGACGTGTTGCCATGGCATCTTGTAAAGTCTTTAGCTTGAAAATTTGTTAATCTGCTCTAAAAGTAGGTGGTGATCAGTCTGTAATTTCATTGGTTGTATCAGAGGAATGTGAATATAATCGCCAACTGTTAGAAGCTGAAAGTGTTGAGGCAAAACAGAGGAATTATAACAATGATATAAACTACGAAACTTTAAAACTCTTGCAGGATCCGAGTATTCTCATTAACTAAATTAAAACTAAGTCAAACAGTCGACTGAACTTCCCTTGGGATCAATAAAGTTTTTATCTATCTATCTCTATCAAAATCCTCCGATATTTAAGCGCTGCAATATAAGCAGCCCATTCCGCTCCAGCAGGTCTATCCAGCAGCGCCCAGATCCAGCATGCGGAGATCACGTGACCACAACAGCGTGTTCTAGCAAAGCAGAAGGAGCGATGTCAACCATGGGGCTAGTGTTAAAAAAAAACAAAAAAAACAATTCTCAGATAATAATCGATACTAAAATTTTGTATCTAATTCGATATGAATTAGCACTGGTATCGACACTTAAATGCCACTTGGCATCTGCTGGTTCACGGAAAGGACCGGCCGCCTCTACTCAGTGGGGAGTCTCGATATACTTCAGAGACGATACCGATATTGCAGCCTTCAGTATTGTCCAAGACCAATATCGATATCAATCCGATCAGATATCAGCATGAATCATACATACTTGTACTTATTTTGTAGTGTGGAATGTGAGAAAAGGCTTAAACAATCGTGCCCATGACAATTATTTCAATTATTTCTCTGATATATATTTAAAAATATTTATCAAATGACTATATATAGGTCAACTGTGTGTGCTTCCTGTCACTTATTTAAAAATCTGTATCTGCTCTTCTATTTTGAAATAATTTGCTACAAAAACTTTCGCTACGAGGGCTAAAATAAAACGATACTAAAATAAGCGCACGGGCAGCCCCTTCCCTACAGCTTCTCTCTGGAGGACCCATTGTTTGCAGGTTTGCAACTTGCTGCTGTAATTAGAGAGTTTTTAGACTTCTCTAGTGACTTTTTTTTTTTTTTAAAAGCAGCAGCTAACGACAAATCTAGCAACTTTTTCTGGTGTTATTGGAGGCTGACGTGAAAACACGTAACGTTTACTTTTCTCAATGAGCAGTGGGTGTTACCGCTGGCTACTCCCCCGTGCAGAAGTGCTCACGAGAGGCTCATCCTCTCGCTGCAGTCGGAGCAGGAGATGTTCTCTTCTTGAAGCTTCTACGGGCTGATCCCAGCCTGGCTTATAGTATATTAATGCCTTTTAATGTAGACTGTAGATTAAAACATTTAAAAAGTTGATATTTTTTAAATATTTTTAATTAATTAATCTAGTTAAACTAGACCATCTTAACTAGTTTGTTTGTTCTATTGTTTACTTGATCTGTTCTTCAGTATTGTAAAGAAAATGACATGTATGTAAATAAGTTCACTAACTAATGGTTGAAGTTTTTTTTTAGTTTAGTATTTTTTGCACCACAGTGAGCAAACAGTCCGAGAAGATTATCGTTGCACAAACAAATAGAGCTTTAAAATAATTAATTTCACATTGTTAATTTATTTTTTACATTTATTCATATATTTTTGTGAGTAATATTACTTGATCAATAAGTACAAGTGTGTATGATTCATGCTGATATCTGATCGGATTGATATCGATATTGGTCTTGGACAATACTGAAGGCTGCAATATCGGTATCGTATCGGAAGTATATCGAGACTCCCCACTACATAGATGGAAGAAATTAAATAAATTAATCGAAAATTAATCAAAACCGACATTCAGAACCAATAAAAGATTTAATCGTGCCCATGACAATTATTTAAATTATTTCTCTAATAAAACGATACTAAAATAAGCGCTAATTAATCGTAATTGAGGTAAAATGTTCAATTAATCATGATATTGATTTAAGGTCATATTACCCAGCTTTAGTTTTGGATAGGGATGCACTTTATTTGATTTTTGGCCGATATCCAATACACTGATATTTTACAACTCATTTGGCCGATAACTGAATCCGACCCACGATTCTCCTCTGTCTCCTCCTTCGCCGTACCGGATTCAAACCAACACACAACATTATGTAAAACTGTGGATCGGAGCCAATCAGAGGTAAAGACCCACCCCTTCTCTGGGCTTTTTATCACCTTGTTATTCTTACACTATATATTTACACCGTGGAGGAGGGAATGAACACAGAATACGCAAACAGACATTCATAGAGATAATAAAAGTCCTTCACTTAGACCCAGGAAAAGTTAGGCGCACTGGTGCGACCAAGAAAGTTACTCAACTCAAGAGCCATGTATGCTCAAACGACTGAGCGAAGGTCGGTGTCGGTTCAGTTGACGGCAGTCATTTCTCCCATCAGCATCATGTCTCTGTTTGTGGCGTTGAAGTAAACCAGTTGTTCTGCCGTCTTTGCCGCCTTAAACTAATTTATCATTGTGTCGTTACTCGTTCTGAGTCTCGGCTTGCGAAACCAAACCAGTTCCTAATAATCAAGCTTTTCTTTGTTAGCTGCCTCGTTTAGTTTAAATTGTTTTGTGCCTCTGTGGACGACGGGCTGGGGGGAAGGCCGAGCCTGGTGTTAAATATGGAAGCCTGGAAGTTGGTGGTGCAGATTAAAAGGCAAAAAATCCAGATTTGGGTTGAAATGATGGACATTGGTGTTTAATCTTGCTTGTTGTCGTGGTAACGGATCTCAGAGCAGCAGGTTCAAACATCTGGATATGAATCTGGGATTCGCTCCTGGAAAAAAAGACGTCTGCTTGTGATTTCAGAGTAATCAGTTTGTGGATGACTGTCATCCCGACACGTCCTCTAACAGCACCACAGGAAGACAGAACCTGTTGGAAACAGAGGTTTCCATCTTGTTACAGTGATTGGAGGTGGAGTTCTTTTATTTTGAACGATGTCATCGTCGTCTCTGAACCTCTTTTATGTAATTATTAAACACCTGAACAGTCACAGGATTTTCCTCCACAGGACCTGCAGAAGTAAAATGGAAATGGTTGTCGTCTGTTTGTTGCAGGTGAGATTTAAAACACTCTTCTTACATAAAAATCCGACCTATATTCTTAAAGAAGGGACTTGGAGAAGTGAAGCTCACACAGACGCAGGGATATTTACAGTTTGATTCATCGTGTGCCAAGTTTAGCTGGTAACCTGACAACCTAATGGGTTATGTTCCAGTCCTGACTGATCTTCCTCTCTGAATCACATCCTTCACAGTACTTACAGAGAACGTTTTTCCTCTGAACTCAGAAGTCCTAATATATTTATCCTGAATGAAACCTGTGTCTGTCAGTCTAGAGAACCAGACCTCTCAGTGGTCTTTGAGGTCTCTGGATTCATGTTGTGTTCACGTGTCGCTGGAATCTTCAGATTTACTGGATGTGCAGCTGTTAACAGTAGAAATATTCCCATCCTACCTGCAGCCACCTTCACGAGTACAGAACATGTGGCTCAGATTGACCATCAGAGTCCAACATTCTCTGACTCTGTCTGAAACCAGGGAGGAAGTTAAACATCCCGAGCTGACGGTTTCCTGTCAGGAAAAGGGATATTTTGTCATCTGAGAAGCTACAAATGGTTCATATTAAATAATAATGCTATACAAAAGTGGTTATAAGATCAGCTGCCTGTTTTTGTTAAACAAGGGGGTGTCAAAACTTCTGCACCACCTCCATTATTCTCAACTAATCTGAGAGAATTGTGTTAATTTGCCGCTTTTTACGTGATTACAGAAAAAGGTGAATTATTGTGTTTGTCTGGCCAAATCCTGACTTTAAAAATGTATTCCTGGCCCTGTAAATGAGACCCACAGATTATCCAAACTTCCTGTGCAAAACCAGTGAAGTGTTCATGAATCCTGCTGAATTCGTTCCCAGATTTTCCCGTTTCTTGTCTGAAACTTAAAGCAGCTCATTCACTCGACTCTTCGTCATTTCCAGACTGTTGTTCTGCTCTGATAAAATCCAGATTTTTAGAACAAAGTCACCATTCAGGGAATTTAAAGACAGCATTCAGGGCTCCAGACTGCGAACAAATGGTTGCATTTTGCCACTAAAATGTGAGACAGTGCAAGTAAATTTTTCATCTACTCACGCATGTGCGACCAATTAATTTGTCGGGTTTTTTTTAGTAGTTATTATTGATTTTATTTTGTCGCTGACAAACTTCTGCTCCCCTCTTCAGCCCAGTAGTTCACAGTAATGCGCAATTTAGCCGGTTTGCTGAATGAAATTAACTTCAATACAAGAAAGGAGACGAACAACAAAGAAGAAGAAAGCCAATGTGTGTGTGAGCGAGGGCAAACGACCACTGCGATCGGCTTATGTGTGAGAAGAGGCGGGTCTTGGTGTTATCACACAAATCCACAGATTTCACCTAACACAAACATTACCAATGATGGCGAAGAAGACTCTCAGTTCTTACTTTCTCCCCAGTAAACCTAGTGCTCCAGACGAGTCTGATTCAGATTGGGAGGAGACGGTCGTGGCAAAAGAAGCCAGGAAATTCTGTTCGAGTGGCTGCGTGAGTTCACCTGGCTGAGGTATTTCAAGAACATGATTCTACTCTCAGAAGAGAATCAAGTCTGATGTCAGGGGTCTCTACATGTGGACACTGTTGAGGACCTAATTAAAATAAGTATGGAGGGGCCGAGCGTTGATGACTTTGACGCCAATGAGGCTGTACAAATGTGGCTCAGTCAAGCTCAGTGTACAAGGATGCTGAATTACAAAGGCTGGCCTACACAGGCACCTTATCCCCCAACAAGGGGAGATCTGTTCTAGAGAGTGGAGGGAGTGTACGCACAAGTTCTATGTCTACTTGTTTTGTATTAGTACGGCCAGTAAGCTGTTTTTTTATGTTGTGTCAACTGTTACACAATAAAATGTGATTTGTAAACATTGTAGTTTCTGCTTTTATTGTTCAAGTATTTATCAGTAATACAGTGAAAATGAAAGGAAATGTGAATATTTGCTCTGCAAGTCGATTTTGGGGTGTGCCCCTAAATTTTCTGCTTGCGCTACTAAAAATGTAGATTAGGGGCCACTATGCTCCTAGAAGAACAAGTTAGTCTGAAACTTTGAGCATCCATGTAGAGATTTCAGCTGGATTTCGTGGACCAGGACCTCCTCCTGAGGAAGTTGGAAGCTGCAGGATGTCTGCAACATTTTCTCACCTAGTCCACAGTGATGTGGTGTCAGTCTGCAGTCAGAAACTGATGGTGGTCCAATTAGATGTCCGCTCCAACCACAGTAGAGTCCTCATTCTGTAGACGTCTACAGCTGACGTGATCCCTCATGTTACTTTTGACCAAATGATGCCGTGTTTGTGAGGCAGGTACTCGCTGGCTCTTGTATCGTCTCAGTTAAATAATTTTCATGTCGCTGCTCTTCTCTGTTTTCCTCTGCTGTTATCATAGTAACTATGTTCTAAATGTTGGAGCTGTGTAACATTTATTTTCCTTCGCTCTGTCCTTCCAGCATTTCACAGCATTTTTCTGATTGTTTCCACAAAAAATTTCTGATTCTTGCAGAAGCTTTTGTGAAACAAAAATGGAACTTTTTTTTTCAGGCAAACAGAAGTTGCATAATTAATACTTAATATGATTATAATAAATATTTCAAATAAATTTCAGGTGTTTTTTTTTTCAGGTAAGAAACAAAAAAAACAACTTTTTTTTGTTGCAAAAGCACCTGAAATTTATTTAAAATTTTTCTGATTATTCTTTTATTTTATACTAATCAATATTATTGTTATAATGACGCTGGGACAGTTTCTCACAGTTCAGCAAAGTTCAAACAGCAAGAACAAGACAGAAAAAGAAAAATCTTCTTTGCTGATCATCACCACATCTGGATGTTTTAACCTCCATCATGGTGATTCATTTCGTCTGCTCTCTCATCTCAGACATTTTTTGGAGGTGTTTTGCTGTAGAAAAATGTCATTTGTCGTCTCCTGTTTGTCTTCCACCACAATGTTGCAGCGCTACACAACAGTCTACCTCCACTTCCATACAGGTCCTTGGTGGTGATTTTAGACTGCAAGATGCTCCATAATATATCTCACATCTGCACATTTATAATCAGAAACAGGAAGTAAAGATAAATATGTATGTACATCAGGTGATGTGGAGGAGCTCTGCTATTGGTCAAAGCTGCATTAAAGTTGCACTAAATGGACAAAATAACGAAAAAGTGCAGCGTTGATAGTTCCTCTACATTTGTGTTTTACTTGAACATCATGTAAAGACAATTCAGCTTTAATTGCTCTGCTGCAGCTGGATAATCACCTCCTGCAGGTCTGGCTCTCTGCTGCTGTCAGAACGTAGAGTTTCTTTTAACCTGATGTTAATATGTAGACAGATTATGATATTTTAGGTTGAAGGAGCTGCTGCTGTTACAGTTCACTAGTCCTGGGTGGTGTGAGCAAAATGATATATCATTATATATATTTCCCTCTATTTAAATCCTGCTTTGTATGGTAACCAGTAGTGTCCTGAAAGACGCTCATAAAGAAACTTATTATTATTATTATTATTAACACTATTTTTCCCAAGTATCCCAGTTTCGCTGTATTTGATTGGTTTTTTTCCATCCATGTTTGGGTGTTAACCACATTTTCCACTGATTGAGAGAAGAATTATTGCAGTGGATTGAATGACAATTGTCTAATATGTTGACATGAAAACTATACAAAAAGCCCAAACAGATACGGCTCCTCTTTTTCTCTCTTCCTCTTCGCCTTTAACATCTTCTACAGCTTCACTTTCTGAACTTTCGCTGTCCATTTTCACCGCTCAACGTCTCCAATAACACAGCTGCTCTGCTGCATGTTTAGCAGTGCAGCAGTGAAAAAGGTCCCTCTGAAACCGTTTTCCTCTGCACCACGTTCCTCTGAACCAACACTGAAAGGAGTTTCTTCTGTGTTTCCAGGAACTGACCGACCTGTCCAGAGATCCCCCGGCCCAGTGCTCCGCTGGGCCCGTCGGCGAAGACAGTAAGATGATGATGATGATGATGATGATTATGATGATGATGATGATGATGATGCTTGCATAAACAGCAACAAGTGTGTTTATTTTCACATTTTTCTGTTTTTCCAGTGTTTCATTGGCAAGCTACTATTATGGGTCCTGTAAGTATCACACTGTTACTGGTTTTCATAACGCCAACTCCATTTTAAAAACAAACTGCTTTACACAAGCATAAAAACAATGAAATAGCTGGACATGTAATAAAAGCAAATTAAATAAGTATTAAGAAGAAAATGGCAAAATAGTAAAAGCCAACATCTCAGACTGAATTAAAAGCCAAAGAGAAGAAAAAGTTTTTTAAGGGATGATTTAAAAACAGGCGCAGCTACAGAGAAAGTTTCCTTTTGATTTATGATATTAATAATATTACAGTTTTTCCTGTATTTTTAAAATATGTTGGAAAGGCCAATAAGATTGTGGAAATAGACCTCAAATTTACATGCCAATGTAAAAAAAAGAAAGAAGGCAAAACCAGTAACTGACAATACATCAAATTTCTTTAAAAAAAAACAAAAAAGGGAAATATTATTTAATATCACATAAAAAGATCAAACATTTTCACATTTCTGTTTGATGAAGGATGGATAAGATGAGACTATTGATTCCTCAGTAAAGATAAAATTTCATGTCACAGCAAGAATGTAAAAGACACACACACACACACACACACGTATAATTGCACAAAAAAAGTGATGGGAAGCAATGGGGTGTGATGAGGTGGCAAATATACAGGGTGATGGGGTTGACAAGAACTGAATTGAATTGCACATTGGACACATATGGAGCTGTTATATAGTCTGATGCTTTGGGCAGGAACGACTGGCGGTAGCGCCTCTTCCTGCACTGGGATTGTAGCAACCTTGCGCTGAAGGAGCTACTCAAAGCCGATGGATGGATGAATCCCCAAAGTGTTTCTTATTCAGTGTGTAACGTGTCCTCTCTGTTGCAGCCTGACAGTCCCTACCAGGGCGGCGTCTTTTTCCTCACTATTCATTTCCCCACAGATTATCCCTTCAAACCACCCAAGGTCAGTGAACGCATCATTCCTGAAAACATCCAGCTGTTCAACAAATGTTTATTTTCTACTTGAGTCACTTTTATCTTTAAAAATAAACATAGTAAATCATCCTCAGATTGAGTTTTTTTCCTCTGGAAGCTGCTCTGACAAGTGTCTGTTCTTATTCTCAGGTCGCCTTCACAACAAGAATTTATCACCCAAATATTAACAGTAACGGCAGCATCTGCTTGGATATATTGAGATCTCAGTGGTCTCCAGCGTTAACTATCTCTAAAGGTAAATAACAGACTCATGTCCACAGATTTATTCCCACTTTTCCTGTCATGTTCATGAAACCTTCAGTCAGAACAACAGCTGTTTATAGATCAGCTCACATCAACCTGTTTTACAACTTTTCTTCAGGCTGTGCCTGTTAGATGAGTCATACTGATTGACCCTTAAGAAGAAACAGAATCTGAGACCACTCACACCAAATTGAGATCAATACCTTAAATTTCCTTCATCTGCAGTTGGACCACAGAACTGCTTATAATAATAATAATAATAATACATTTTATTTAACAGCGCCTTTCTCAACACCCAAGGACACTTTACAAAGGTACAAT
>JBBBVU010000007.1:2986483-3000467 GCA_037177055.1 Atherinosoma microstoma | reverse complement strand
CTCTCTGAAACAGGTAGATGATGGCGTCTTCAACCCCAAGCCCATTACGATATGCAAACTGTAATGGGTCCTGAAAGATGTTCACTTGCTTACTGAGGTGAGCCAGTAACAGTCTAGGCAGGACTTTCATGATGTGAATGTTAGGGCGACTGGTCTGTAGTCATTTGGTTCAGATGTTTGGGATTTTTTAGGTACTGGAACAAGGCAGGATGTTTTCCACAGCACAGGAACTCTGTCTGACTCAGGCTGGTGTTGAAGAATCCAACACAGTTGTTCTGAGCAGGTTTTCTGAACCCATCTGGACCTGCAGCCTTGGTCCGGTTCAGTCTCTCCAGTCGCTTCTTCACCTGACTGCAGGAGACAGACTGGCTAGAGGTGGAGGCAGAGGAGGTCTCAGCATGTTCCGATGTGGAGGGAGATGAGGTTGAGTTCAAGTTCATGACTGAGCTGCAGGGTTACAGAGTGGGAGGTGTGACAGGAAAGCTGTGGGCTCTTGGAGGGTGTGTGGTCTTTTGGCCTGGAGGCAGGGGGTGATCTGAACCTATTGAAGAACATGTTCAGCTCATTAGCTCTGTCCAGATCTCCAACAGTTACATAGATCCATCTTTGTCATTAATGACAACACATCCGTCACATTGTTCTATTGGAGCTGACTTTATTTTTCCTGTAGTCCTCTTTGCATTTCTTAATCTCATTCATCTAAACTCTGTACCTAAAAGGCAGTGACGTCAGATAATGTTTCAGATAATGTTATGGCTGTTTCAGATAAATGTATCACTGTGTCAGAGTACTCTGGCCAATTTAGTGTGTTACAGCTAATTCAGATAATGTTATGGCTGTTTCAGAGTGTTATTGCTAAATCTGACCATACTGTCATTTTAAGATCAATAATTTATTAGAAAAAGTTTTTTGTTCACCTCAAACTTAGAGATAAATGAGTTTACTGTCATAGAAACTTCTTTTCTGACTGAATAATCTTTAGTTAAAAGTCTGTCATCATGTTGGACAGGACAAGGGAAAAAAAAAAGAGGTTTATGACAAATGAACGTCTGTAATGTGTCTTCTCAGAGATGTGGTTGCGTTCCGTCTGTACTGAATACAGTTTTGATCATGAAACAACAGGAAGTTGTGTGTTTACTGGGGATGTACGGCTGCATTTTGACTGGAGCCTGATGGATTGTGAGGATCGTCGTGTTAAATAGAAAACAAGTGAATCCCTAAATGGAGAAATATGCTGACGGTCCACAAAACATCCCAATATGAAGTCACGGTGGCTTCATCCATCTTTTAAGTGCCTTATTTGATGAAAGATTTAATTAGATAAATAAAAGAGGTCTTCATTTTCTCTAGGTTATTTAATCTTTTGACCAGCTGTTGATATTTTTCTTTTTCTTTAATAATGTCAGTTTTGCTGCTTACAGTAAAAATGATTAAGAAATTCTTTTTTTACTAAAATTCAACCTGAAAGTGAGACATTGTGTTAAATTCAGCTGTGAATGAATCAGGTGTTAGTTGTAATGTCCTCCTGTGTCCACTAGATGGCTCTCTTCACCTGGAGATAGTTTTCATTCAGCTGCAAAGGAAGTTAAAAGCTGCTTGACATGTTGTCCATGTTTGGTTCGTTTGCTTTCTGCTTATCAACCAGTCAAACTTTAATAGTGCAGGAGGTTGGATCATTTTAAGGGATGGGGGAAAATACTCTGGAGGTACAGAAACACAAATGCTGATGTCAAAAACTAAATAAATGAGGATGTGAAATAAAAAAAAAGAACCATCATTAATGTTATAAACACAAATAATCACCATGAAGCTTTCTAATTAAAGGAAAGATCCAACTGGGTCAGAAACAGCTGGAATATGGGGAAACAAACAAAGAACAACAATCTTTTGTACATTTAGTTTCTCTGTTCAACTTCATTTTACTGCAGATAAAATAAACTCAATGTGTTTCATGATTTAAACATAAAACGGGTGGAAAATAAAGTCAGATTACTCAGACCAGTCAGACCAAGATAATTTAAGGGAGTTGCCTGATCATTGTAAAAGAAAATAGAAAGTCTACATTTATCAAATAAAGAAGGGATTTTATTCGGGCTTAATGCATTTATACAAATCTGTTCAAAATCGTTAGTTTTTTTTAAAGCGTTATAACCTAAACAACAAAGTTACAACTCTGGTATATCTCGGCAAGAGAAGCTGATTTTGGGCGTGTAGGTGTTTTGTTACAGCTGTGAACCGAATCCACCAAAAAGCACTTAATCTTCCTTATTCATGAAGATGCTGACAGTTTTCCAGCCTTACATTAGGTGTCCACGAAGTTATTATGGGCAGTTTTTAAAAAATTGGAATTTGGCTGAATTTGGGTTCATGGATGCTTTGTTACAGAATCACCACAAACCACTTTATCCTCCTTATTTATGAAGATTTTAACCATTTTTTCTTTTTTACATTACATAATACTACTTACGGATGGCTGCAGGAACAATGTGTGTTATTTTTGGGGTCGTGGCTAAAAATGTTTGAGAACCACTGAGTTAGATCATATAAAATCAGATCAGGAAATGAGATGAAATGAAAATTATTTGAGGAGAATCACCTGCTGCCGATGCTGACGTACTGCCAGCAGCAGAATGAGTGATTAAAACACGATGATGTCTGAACACAAACGTCAGACCTCTGATGTCTACTGGATGTGAAGAAGTTCTGTTCAGATGAAAGTGTTGGACTGAGTTGACTTACTGTTTAAGGTCCAGAGTGGCAGACTTCAGAATCAGATCAGAATCCGTTCCGCCCGTCGAGCTGATGCTCTGACTTCATCTCAGACCTGTGGGTCATACAGAGGACGCTTATTTTCATCTTCAGGTGACGCGTTGAGATTTAACTGATGAGCTTTCTGATTACATGTGCTGCTGGTTGACGTTTCCTGACGTTTGCTGCTGGTTTTTCCTCATATTTCTTGGTTTTTCACAATATTTTCAGTTTTGTTTTCCTGGTGTTTCAGGTTTTTTTGTTGTCTCAGGATGTGCTGATTTTTCCTGACATTTACTGGTTTTTCCAGATTTTTTGTCTCAAGTAAAGTCATTTATGTATTGTCCATAATGGGAAACTTGGTTAAATCTCCACTTGCATGTGCCAAACATGACTTTCTAATTAATTGGCCAAAAACCCCACAAAAACAAAACAAAACACTGAAAAAGATTAGATAAAGAACGTAATTAAAATGGTTGTAAAACTTAAAAAAGGCCTTAAAATAAAAACATTATAGTAACACTAAAACCGTACACAAAAAAATCAAAAAAATCAATAAGATCATAAACTCAAATGGTTGTGTATCTCCGTCCGGATGGAGGCGGATCAATTCCTTACGTCCTTGTTTTCTGGATCTTTGTTTAGTCTCAGGATGTTTTTCCAGTTATCTTATTATTGTTTTTGAGTCTTTAATTGGAAGTTTCTGTGTGTGGATTCAGTAGAAATCAGCAGCCAGTTCAGGACCGGTGTGGCTGCAGTACCTGGTGCTGTCCACTGCGGGGCGCCCTTGGCCCACAGACTAGACCCCCCTGCAGCAGCTGGTGTCACAGAACCAGAACCGAGACATTCTGGTATTTTATTAAGAAGGCAGAAGAATTACAGGTTATTTTGTTCAAAAGGAAAATTAATTTAAAAAACTGTTTGTTGATGTTGTTGTTTGTTGCCTCTGAGTTCTGCGGATCGGAGAATCAGAACACACTCCTGTTGTTTGTTGTGAAATGTGTGTGCCGTTGTTTCAGGTCCTCCTCGACCCGACCTGGCAGTGGTTCTGAAAGCAGAGCCCCCCCCCCCAAGGGTTTACAGGACGGTTTGAAACAGGATGAATGGTTTGGGGGGGGGTCGTACTGCGAGACTTCCAGGGGTGCTTGAAGGAATTCCAAGAGGTCTTTGTGTTTTTTCCTGGTTCTAAGGTCCTGATGGATGGGAGGTTGTGCAGGAGATTAAGGAGTTCTCAGAGGAACTAAGGGAGGTGTGTTGGGTTCCAGTTCTCTGAAGGAGGTCCAGGAGGCCGGGAGGAGATTTAATTAAGACTTAAATAACTTTAAGCGGCTCCAGGACTCAAGGAGATTGTTCTGAGGTGTGGGAGGTTTTTGGAATTCCCAGGACAGTTTTAAAGCAGCTCTGAGGGAGAGTTAAGGTT
This sequence comes from Atherinosoma microstoma, assembly GCA_037177055.1. NCBI lineage: Eukaryota > Metazoa > Chordata > Actinopteri > Atheriniformes > Atherinidae > Atherinosoma > Atherinosoma microstoma. The sequence continues at coordinate 2,996,299 of JBBBVU010000007.1, read as the reverse complement.
CTCCAGCAGCTTCCATGATGAAGGATTTTATTTCAGCTTTATCTGAAAGACATTTCTGGAGAATTTCTGTGTTTTTAGGACATTACCACATTACACAGAGAGTTCCAGGATCTTTTCAAGGAATATTTAAGTCTTTGTCCATGATAGTGGAGAATTTAGTTAAAAGATCTCCAGGAGGTTCTGGTTTTACTTTCCAGGTCTTAGGAGCCTGATTGAATGTGGGTGTTTCAGAGGTTTCACATTTTTCAGATGAATCAAAATCCAAAACAATTTTAAGAAAAACAAAAATCAGAAAAGCAAAAATAGTAAATTCAAAGTAAATTAAATTAAAATAAATTAAATGAATACAAAAGATAAAATTTACAGTTTCCACCAGCTGATTTAAATTATTCCAACATGGATTTTTATGAACAAATGAATTATTTTCGTTTTTAGCTACAACGTCATTAAAACAAAAAGAAAAATATTTCTGTTTTATGAGAATTTTTTCTGAAGGTTTTTATTTTCAGGCTGTTTATTGAAATCAAATATTAAAGCAGCTTTATGTTCATTAGACGAACCGTCTTCATCTTCATCCTCCTCCTCTTCATCACCAACATGTTTGCGGCGTCTCATTGACTTTTTCTCTCCCGCACAGGAGTATTTTTTTCCAGGCTTTCCAGACGTTTCTGTTTCCCAGGAGGAATGCAGCAGGCTAAAGGAGGATAAATATTTAATCAGCACTGCTCTGGAGTTTTTGCTTAATTAGAGGAATTCTGCTCCTGACTCCAAAATGAACAAAAACTGAAGCTGGAGGTGTCAGAAAATCCTCCAAATTGTGGAGATTGACGATCAGTCAGAACCTGGAAAACCTGATTTTTGTTCCAGATCACTTGATCAGAATTCCAGCTGCTGAAATTATTCTGTTTTAATCTGAATGTAAAAGTAGAGACACGTTTTTACCGCAGTGTGAAATAAAACTGGCATCTTATCAGGCTCTCCCTCCTGGTGTGTGTGTGTGAGCGCCATATGTCTGTGCGTAAAAAAGCGCAAATTGGTGCCAAATTTGCGCAGCGCCCGCGTCAGTCAGGCTGACAGGAGATATTATTCCACATGAAACCAGTTAATCCTCCACAATCTGAGGCAGGAACCGAAACTGGTCCGTGTTCCGGGTCACAGTCACGTGGATGTCGCCCACCGTGACGTGAAATTAGTTTAATTCTGACAGATTGTTTGTTGGATGGAACCAAACCAAGCTGCGGTTCCACCTGATCACGTGACCCGCGGGTTAACGGGAGGCCTCTACCGCACGCACGTGTGTGTGTTAACATGCTGTTACTGTCCACAGGTGTGTGTCATGAAGTGTGTGTGTGTCACATCTCATTAGCCTCCCTCCTGTTAACTTTATTTTTTTACAGCGCGCGCCGTCGAACACGCGGAAACCCTTATTTGGCGCGCGCTTTGAAAAAACTGTGACGCAACGCTTGATTTGAGCCAATGAGGCGGCGGAGGTGCAGCCACTATTCAAATGAGCTATCCTTATTTGGACGTGTCTCCGCCCCCTCCCGCTCCACGCGGGTCCCCCAGGAGCTCCGGAGCCCCGGACCCCGGGAGAAGGAGCTCTCCGCCGGGACAGAGGAGCCATAAAGAGCCGGGGAGGGAGGGGATGAGATTTTTCGCTGCCCAATCCCCCTTTTCCCCCGGGAGCCGCAGCCTTCCTCGGTCCGTCCCTCCCTCTTGTTTGCTAATCATTTCATTTTACTCCTTTTTGAAGCGCTGGCTCGTTTTTTTATTCCACTTTTCATTTTTCCTCAATCCGCGTCTGCTTGCCTCCCTCTGATCCCGGCTCTCCCCGCTCCGCTCTCTCCGCGTCAGGCTCTCCGGATCCCGGCTGATTCTCCTCCGTGGCTCCTCTGAGATGCTCTCCCCGTTCCTCGCGACTCTCTCCGCCCTCCTTTAACTTCAGAGACGCCGGTTTGAAGCACTGAGCCTGGGCTGGGATCTAAAACAAGCCCCGGAGAAACCCAGAGGAATCCGGGGCTCTTCTCTGGATCAGGACCCGGTACTTTGGGGAAGCTCACTTGTGTGTCCCCCACCCCTCCTCCTCCTCCTCCTCCCCTCCTTCCTCCTCCTCATCACTCCTTTTCTCTCCACCTTAATCCAGGTGGTCCTTTTTGGCTTTTTTGAGTGGCTGGTACAGGGAGGATTATTCTTCATCTTCTTTCTTGTTTCTGGTGAAGACAAAGCTCCCAGAAGGACACTTTGATGTTCTCCATCCAGGACAGCCTCCCCCGGGGGGCCCTGACCATGAAGGAGGAGCCGCTCCCCACCGGCATGACCCCGGTCCGCTCCTGGATGCAGGGCGCAGGGATTTTGGACGCGAACACAGCGGCCCAGAGGTAAAAAATACCCCAAAACTTCCAGAACTTGTCTTGTCTCTGCTCGGCTGATAAACGCCACAGTTAGAACAAAATAAATCGTATTTTCATCCAGCGGGAGCCGCAACTAGAGTGTCCGCTCAGTCTGCGGCGCAAAACAGCGGAAAATCCTAAAGTTCGGGTTCAGTTACAACTTCAGCGTGTCAGGAAAAAATCAAACACACCTCAGAAAATAGGAGAGACTATCAGCGCACGAGCTTATTTTTAACGGGAAAACAACGAAACAGAAAAATCTGAAAATATTTCAGTTCAAACAACAACAACAAAAAATAACATTTTAAATTCATAAAAAATAATTAAATAAAAATCTAATTATAAAGAAAGTTCAAGGAAAAGTCGCGTCAGTCCTGAACACATTTCTTATTTTTGTCAACATCTCCGACCAGCAGCGGTGATGCTTTCAGCCTCCTCCTCACGCCTTCCTCCTCTTCCTCCTCCTCTCCGGCGGGCTCGGCTCCGCCGGCGGCTCCGGGTACCGCCGAACATTTCCCCCGCCTCCCCGCTTCTTCACTGTCCAACTTCAAAACAACTTTCCTCCCACAAACCGCAGCTTCAGATTAATTTCCACAAATCTAACGCGAGTTTTGGTGCCGAACAGCAAACACGCTTCGCGCGGAGAGGCGGCGGGAGGAGGAGCGCGGAGCGGATGAAGCGCGCGCCTCCGTGCTCCGGGATTCTTCACAGTGCCTGGAATAATGATAAATGTTAAAATTATTACAACAATTGCTGTAGTTTAATTACATTTAACAGTTTAACATTTTTTATGTCCACAAACAGAAAAAGGTTAAATTTGATGTCTTCCTGCAAAGTGCAATTAATCGATAATTATTCAAGCGCATATTTAGGGGAAATGAAGGTTAATCAATCTGCGTTATACAGTAATATACTTTCATGTTTGACCTGAATGACCACGGATGAAATCTTTATGGAAGTAAATAAAAAAAGTAAATTACAGTCAAAAATTTGTGGATTTATTTATATTTTCATTTAAAGATTTTTAACATCTAAAATATTTTTCTGTGCGCGTGAAAGTTGCTCAGGTGATTCCCAGGTGAAATCTGAGCTTCATTTTAATAAAAGCAGGAAATAAATCAGACTGAGGATGCGCCTCCTTCTGATGGAGAAGCTGCAAACTTTCACTTTTTTCTTGTGCTCCATTTTTTTAATATTTAATTCTTGTTTGAGGTTTTTCTGCAGAAATATTCAAGTACATTTTGTACAAAAAAATTTGTAACAGATTTTAGAAACAAAACTACACATTATTTATTCAAAAACCGTTTGATAAAACTGGGTTTTTAAAGTTAAATGTATTTATTAATTTCTTTTTTTGCTTTTGGATCATTTTATACGCCTGTTTTAATTAAGAAAAGTGCTCTGAATAAAACCTACAGTGCAAACAAAGAAGAGACAGGTTTGAATATAACAAAAAAAACTCTGATTAAATTTCTTTACCAGCAAACAGAAATCAGCTTCATATATTTGTCCCTTTAAAAAAAATTTGAGCCAAAGAGACAAAAAATTAGGATATAATGAGATTTAAAAGGCTGCAGGAAAAAAAAACTAGTTTAGTTTAGTTAATTGAACAGGGAGCATGAACAACAGCATTAATCACAGAGGAAAATCTGCTCTGTTCCAGTTAGTAGCTCTCTGAGCTCATTGCCATCTGCAGTCCCTGAAACACACACACACACACACACAAACACACAAGTTACACACAGAACAGGACGAATTACAGCATGTACAGGTGACAACAGTAAAAAAAAAAGTACATAACATAGTAAAGAATACTGTAAAATTTTGAAGAAAATACAATAAAAATACAATGTAGTTATAGTGGTGATAAAAGTAAGTGTGACTTTACCCCGCCTAACCCCCCCTGCCCCCCTACGGTGAATCAAAATGTGACTTTAGACTTTTATTTATTTTTTCCTGCAGGAAAACAGGACAAAATTACACAAATGTAAAATTCATATATTCAAATTTAAGGACTTGGTGGTGTTTTTTAATTAGTGTAGATTAAACTAAAATGAGTAAAGAATTGTATAGAATTAGTGTGAATTTGTGTGTGTGTTTATATAAGTCCATGTAAACCTGCAGCTGATGACCAACACGTAGTAAATAAAGAGTTTTTGCTTGTTGAGATAAAAGCAAGTGAAGGAGGAAACATCAGGAGAAGCTGCACAGTTACAAAGCCACAGCATCCCAACACACCATCATTCAGATAAATCCCGGGAAGTGTCAGGATGTGGGAAGATTCAGGAGCTCCACGTGGAGATTTAACCGCAAGGAAATCTGAGGTGGAATTTAACAGAGAGGAACACATTTCCCCAAAATGAGTTTGAGGCAGAAACATTCGGACAGCTCTGTGATGAGAGGAACAGAAACTGTGATGCTGCTCTGCAGGAAAGATTTAAAGTGACTGATAAATGTGTTAATGTGAGATGATTCCTGCTTTCTGAGCTGGAGCATCTTTATGATAATGAGACTGAGCTGAGTTTGTGAAGCTGCTGCTGATGTGTGTGTTGAGCTCAAGAGTCACATTTTATAGACTGTAAATGAGATCCGATGAGGAAAAGCTGAGAATCCTTCCTCTTCCAGATGTACAGACAGATGGATGAGCAGCGTGATGCTGATTCGGTCCGATCTGCCTCCGAACAACCGAATGAATCCAGTTTTATTGAAGGAAAATTTAACGGCTGCAGTTTCTCAGATTTAGAGTTGAACTGAACAAAAACTGAGTCAGGTGTATCCAGTCTGTTTTATTAATAAAGCTCACAAATCTGCCTCAGAAGGATTTACGGCACGTTACAGTCGAGTAGATCATTCCTTAAACCAGATGAAGGAAAACTGAGACGATGGATGGCTGAGGTGTGTTTGAATCCGACGGTGGAGCTTCCTGAGACCTGAAACATCTGAGGACACAAACAAAACTACAACCTGGACGCCTGAATGTGACAAAAAATCAGGATCAGGCTGAAAATAAGCGAAAACGTTTGCAATGAGGAGACGTTTTCACACAAACATGAAATAAAATGAGTTTTATTTCTGTGGGAAGTTTGAAGATAAAGTTTCATTCTGAAAACTCTCAGATGGACTTGATTTAGTTTATTAAGAAATAAACTTTAAAACTCTTTAACAAACACAGGTCCTCAGAGACGGTTTGATCCTCAGGAACATGTTTCTGTTTGTTTCTGCCGGACAGTGAACGCACCACAGCAAATAGAAGTTACAGTAAATGAATTCATCATGTCTCCATATTTCAGCTCAGAACATTTAAATCCAGTCTGCTCTCTGATCATTGACTAATACAGACTGATTTATTCATTTATTCTCAAATTAATTCATTAGGATTCATTAAATAACATCAAACATCATCATCATCATCACCAGAATCACATTTGGAGCATCAGAAAATCTGACGTGCAGCATCTCGGGTTCATCTCTAAATGTTCAGTCGCGGCTTATTAAACCAGATTTAATGCGCGGCTCTTCATCAGAGGATGAATCTGTTCGTAGTCGTCGTCTTTCTTCGCCCTCTTTTTCTCATGTTTCAGTTTTTATCTTTTCTGAGCATGCTCAGTGTGTTTTTAGCTGTGACAAACTGGTGGCTTTCAGAGATCTGCAGCCCAGCATTGCCTCATGTCAGTACCCGTTTTAACTGGAAATGTGAAGCTGGTTTCAGCAGCTGGGACCAGTTCTGGTTCAGAAGACCATCCTTGTGACCAGAACCAAGCAGCTGGAGTTTGTGGTTTCAGATGAATCTTTGGGGGGGGGGGGTGTCCTCGGGGTCTCTCTGCTGGGTGTCCATAAACATTTAACCTCCTGACACAACAAATCTTCTCATTTCCGACTGTTAAAACTGCCCTTAAACACCTCATAAAGTGTGAATCGGATTCAGACCTGCAATGTCCACGTTGAGAGGAGCGTGCATGTGGGAGTGATTGATGCTGCTTCGGAGAGGAAGTTGTAGATTTCTGCAGAAATGGAATAAAAGTGCAGCTGAAGCCACGTCTGAGTCACTTCGTGTTTTCTTTGATCTGACTGTGTGTTTGTGTCTCAGCTGTTTGGCGTGTTTGCGTGTGTGTGTTGCTGAGTTTTTCCTTTCGGGCTGCTTCGTGCGGAGGAGACATTGGAGTAAACTGTGTGTGTTAAAGATGAGTTTATCAGAATAACTCCTGAATTCCCGTCAGATAGAGGGAAAAACCAGCTCCGTCATGTTATTTCTCTCACTTTCAGGTTTAAATCAGGATGTTTAAAAATCCAGGAATGATGTGAAACAAAAGATGAGGTCTGCAGCTCCCCAGAAAAATTTTAAATGACATGAATAGCTGGAAAAATGAAATCATTTGAGTGTGAAGCATTTGTTTGATTTTGGAGTGAATCAGTTTACGCTGTGACTCCTGAAGACTTCCAACCATCCTGGAAGTTTCCGGTCAGAGCGAAGCCATAAAACTGTTGATTGTTGGTTTTTTCCCAAATAGTTTTTATTGGATTTTCTATGTTATGTAACATAAACTTCTACATACGGTCGTCCAAACACTCGCATACATGCACATTAAACTTGCATGAATTACATTTAGTGTCAATAAATTCCAATATTTCAAAACCAAAACATAGAAATAGCCATGACACATAAAGTCCCACTTCTCTGTAGGGGACCCCGTTTTCAGCTTCTATGATGCTCATATATGATCCCAGAAATATAAGTAGTCTTTCCGTTTGCCTGTGGCAACACACTGTACGTCAGTGTTTCCAGGTTATTCCAGTCTGGAAGTTCCTTTATCCAGAGTCTCAGAGAAGGAGCTGGCTTGAAGAAGTCCAGTAGTTTGGTCTGTTTCTGTGTTTGTGTAAATTCAGAGCACGCAAAGTTCAACATTTAGAGGAATTTTTTATGTTAAAACCTCTAACAAACACTTGGTAACATCTGGCCCGAGTTTCCGAGTCTCTGACATTCCCGCAGACGGAAAAGAAGAATTCCTTTTTTATTTAAACATTTAGATCTCTGGAAAGGGTCCCGGGAAGATTTCTGTGACTGACCCGCTTGTTTGGGCCAGTTTTGGGGGTCGGTTAGACTTCAGACATCCAGCGAAGAGACCTGGGCCTGGAAGGGAAGGTCCGGGGGAAGGTGTGCGTGTGCTTATGTTGTTGTTTATGTTGTGTTGAGGTGTCTGTGTCCAGGTGGACCGGCAGGTCAGAAAGTGACTGAACTGAAGTTCTTTTCTAGTTTTTGATGTAAATATTGATCATGTGACCTCTCAGCTCTCTGAACCGACTCAGAGGAATCTGAGATGTGACCCGAGGCCCAAGGAAGACTCTTTTGGGGCCAAAAATATTCAGAAGCTGTCTGACTGATGATGATGATGATGGAAAAAGTAAAGTGGGAGTTCTCTGTGAGCGGATCAATAAATCCTGACGGTCAGTAGGATTCCGAACTGATCCTTAAACAATCTGCAGTTTCCAGGATCTCCTCCCCTTCTTCTTTTTATTGTTATTAGATGAGATGGAGATATGCAAATTACTTGGATTCAGCTGGGATGATGTCGTTAACCTGTCAGAGTCGCAGACATTTATTGATCAATAATCAGACTGTAAGACGACTCTGAAGTTTTTCTAATACTTCTTCTCTTTCTTTCTTTTTCTTCTTCAGTTTGCCAGATTTGATTTTAATTGGTGAAAACCAACCAGCTTTAGTTCATTACACTGTGTGTGTGTGTTTGTGTCTGTGGATAAATTGTATTTCTTTCTGTATATTTGAAGGAGTTTTTCTTGAGTCGAAGCCTTAGACGTCTGTGTGTAAACTGTAGAAACTCTGAGTGTGAAGTGAGGTTCGGGTCGCGTGGTCAGAGGGAGACCAGACGTGGCGTTAACGCTCCTCTCGGCTTTGTTCGATGTTTTAGAAGCTGAATGTTGACATGTGGAGCAGCAGAGAGGAAATCACCTGCTTCTAGAGACAAACCTTCATGTTAAATGTTTCTGGAGGATTCTGCATCGTCGTCAGAGTTTGCTCAGAGTCCTGCAGGATGCCGGTGTGTGTGTGTGTAGATTATCCGGCTGTTTTCTGGTTGATCAGCGCTGATGAAACTCTCCTGTGAAAGGGTTCTTTTCTTCTTTTCCTAATGAATCTGGAAAACCTGTAGATGAACATGGAAATTTATTCCGATTAGTAATGAAGCTCTAACATAACTTATCCAAGAGTTTTTAATGTGTACAAAAATCTATCTGGACCCACAGAGAAAAGTTCAAAACTAATACTGCAGTTCAGCATTTATTCCTGATTGTCGAGAGGAGGGCCGACATGCTGCACCTTAGTCCAGGATCACCACCTGTCCTGCAGGTTTTAGATCTTTCCCTGCTGTAACACACCTGATCCACATGGCAGCTTGTTGTCAAGTTCTGCACAAGCCTCTCAATGAGCCAATGATAATTTCACTCAGGCGTATTGCAGCAGGTAAACATGTAAAATCTGCAGAACAGTGATCCAGTATGTCTACAGTTAGTGATCCCTTCACTAGTGAATCAGAAAAATCATCATCATTTTTTGTTTTTTTTAAAGAGCTTGAAATAACTGTGCCAGATGAGGACAGAAAATATTAATTTCAAACTTTTAAAAGTTGGGAAAAAACCCACCCTCTGTATTCTAATTTATTTAGATCCAATACTTGCAGGTCCAGTTAATATTCCTTACATCCCTAAATCATCAACATGCTGGACTTTTTTTAACAGACCCAGTAAAACCACGTCATTTTACAATGATCCCAGTTTAACGTCATCATGGCAAAATCACAGTAAACGTCTCAGTCTTCCTCTGAACACATTCAGTGGAGCCAATCTGATGGAGTTAACAGGATTTTAGTGCAGAGGTAGCAACAAGCTAACATTTACACCGCTGTGGCTTTAGTCAAATTGTTCTCAGTTATCGCTCGTCATCGGCTCATGGATCCTCTGGCGCTGCGCTCTCCCGGGTCGGGCCAGCCTGGGTTTGGGGGAATTCACACGCAGAGAGATGTGTGTGTGTGTGTGTGTGTGTGTGGGAGATTTTATCTAAGAGCTGTAACTCAGAGTGGAGAGGCCTCCACTTTACCTCTTCCTCTCCAACCTTCGAGAGAAGACTACACCTCCACCTACATCTAGCTGCACCTTCCTCCCTCTCCTCCTGGCCTGAACAGAAAGGCTACGTCGGCCATGTTTCTGTAGATTCTCTTGTCTTCATGGACGAGAAGTTGTTAGCGCCGTCTCCTCTGACGTCACGCTGCTCATCTGATCACACGTCAACAAAACTGCAAACAAGTCAAGGAACGGAGGAACAGATGACCACACTAATAGACCTGTGTGTGTGTGTGTGTGTGTGTGTGTGTGTGTGTGTGTGTGTGTGTGTGTGTGTGTGTGTGTGTGTGTGTGT
>JBBBVU010000007.1:2959322-2969827 GCA_037177055.1 Atherinosoma microstoma | reverse complement strand
ATCAATGAATGACAATCAGATTGGCTCAAACTGATTGTCTGTGAAGCGCCCTGAGATGACATTGTCGTGAATTGAATCCAGATGACCTGAAGAGTCTGGTGGGTTCATACTGGGTCAAGAGGTTACTGGTGGATTTTGGTCCTAAACCATTTAGAGTTTTATAAACCAGCAACAAAACTTTAAAGTCGATCCTCTGATGGACAGGGAGGCAGTGTAAAGACCTCAGAACTGGACTGATATGGTCCACTTTCTTTGTCTTAGTGAGGACCAACAATTTTTTAATAAAGTAAAAAAACAAACAAACAAAAACACAACTTTTGATTTTTCCTTTATTTTTCACATTAAAATATGGTTTATAATGATCTGATAATTATTTCTTCACTCCCACCTGCTTTATTAACATGTTGGCCCAAAAAACATTCAATCTGAATGTGATGAATGATATGAGCTGATATGAGCTGGTTCATTCAGGTTTTAACTTCAGACATTTTCTAAAGAACAAAATACTGACACATTAAAGGGAAAAACATACCGTAAGAATACAAAGAACAACTTTAGTCTGAGTTCACACACAAATTCTTCAAAATCACTGATATTTTCCTCTGATTACGTCCACATTCAATTCAGTCCAACTTTATTTGAACATTGCCAGTTTACATCAGGGAATTTTTACAGTCCTTTCAATACAATTAATTGTTATCCAATTATAATCCAGTTAAAACAAATCCATCATGTGATCCACATTAGCCCAATTTATAGTAACTGGTTCATATTAACCAATTCATAAAAACAATGACCTAGCTAAGAAAACCAGCGGATTAGATCTAATCTTCTCTTTGATTCAATCCTCCATCCTGAACTGCACAAGGAGGCAGTGGAGAGGAAAACCTCCATCAGAGCCAGAACCAGGAAGGACGGCCATCTTCCTGGACCGGTCGGGGATGGAGAGGACAGGAAAGAGGGGTTAACAAGCAGCATAACTCTAAGCCGGGGATACCTGCTGAGAAAGAGAAAAACAAACACAAATGAATGACAACAACAGATATTTCTATATGGAGAGTACAGAGAGCAGAGAGGAGCCCAGTGCATCATGGGACGTCCCCCAGCAGCCTCAGCCTGTAGCAGCAGAGCTAAAAGGATGGATAAGAGTCACCAAGCCAGACCTAACTAAGATTTATCAGAAAGGAAAGTTTGAGGCCTGATGTTAAAGGCAGAGAGGGTGTCTGCTTCCTGAAGCCAAACTGGGAGCTGGTTCCCCAGAGAGGGGTCTGATAACTGGAGGTTCTGTCTACCGTTATACTGTCAGAACCTTTAGGAACCAGAAGTAAACCTTCAGTCTGAGAATAAAGTGCTCTGAAAATCTGGAACAAAGATCTTTAAATCCAGCTCTGAACCAGTTCAGTCCCACTCAGGAAGGACTTTAACCTGCTCACTCAGTTTTTCACCAGGTTGTGTCTCCAGTTGAAAAGTGAAAGTTTTTTTCCTTCTCTGCAGGACGATGTGACGGTTCGTCCGTTAAAGTTAAAGTCTGTTTACCGACATTAAACACAGGAAGCTGCTGCACTGACTCTAATAACACTGATGAGCCCGCTGATAACATCCAGGCAGGTTCGGGGGTGTTTGTTCTTTGATCGGCTGCCAGCTGGCTCTACATCCTCCACCCACTCCCTCACCTCACCTCTGCTTTGACCTCTAGTCTCTCGCCCCGACACAAACGCACTGGGACTGAGCCAAAACTCCCAGGCACAGTTGGCACCGAGCGGCCGACCGACTCGGGCTGAGAGGGAGGAGAGGAGAGAAATAAAATGGGGGGGGAGAAGAAGAGGGGAGGAAGGTCACCGCAGAGAGGGAGGTGAAGAAAAATAAAGGAGAGATTCAGATTTATTTAGCGCTCTCATGACATCATCCTAACCTGCCGCGTGGAGGGAGCAGGCGGTCAGGATCCTCGGTCAGAGTTTGATGGTTGAAGGTGATCCGAGAAGTTCAGCAGCATCTGTGGAAGTCATCGTTCTGACTTCAAGTTTGTAAATCAGTGAATCGTTCAGGACAATCTTTTTACTAGTGAAAACGTGTTTTCATTAGAAACAATCCCGATCTGAAGCTGACCGCCATCCTCCCTCCTCCGACATGATCCAGCAAATATTCCTCATTTATCTCAGGATTCAAACACAGGAAAGAGACTCTGAATAGCTGCAGGTAGAGAAGTTGTCCACATGTCCACAGTTGGAAGTTTGATTCCCAGCTTCATGTGTCTGAACTTACTGACCACCAACCACTAACTTACTAACCAACACATTTTTAAAGTGTTTTCAGAGCCGCTGCTCCCATCACGTACATCACGCACCAAAATATCATTATCACTGCGTGTATATAATTACAAATATTATCACATTCTTAATGGTGACGCAGGATCCAGTGTTATTGATGATTCATGTTAATAAAAATGTTAAAATCCTTAATGTTTGAGTGGGCACCACAAGTTGTGCTTTGGGCACCCGAATGACAAGCAGCGGCCCTGAGATGAAATATAAAAGGTGGATGAGGTGTTTGAACATGACTTGCAGGGGAAACTATTTTCAGTTGGTAAAAAATCAGAAGAAAATTTTTATTCGTGGTTTAATGTTTAATGGTAACGACCACGGCGAAGATCCACGGCAGTTCACTAGATGTCACTAAATTCATCAGACTGGAGCTTTAACCCTTTATGTCTATACAATTATATAAACACAATATAAATACAGAAAAAATCAAATCAAACAAATAAGATATGATTAAATATTCACAAATTAATAACGATAAATAAATAGAAATCAATAATAAACTAATGTAAAAATAAATGCATAAATAAGAGTAAATAAAAACCAATAAATAATATAAATAAATAAATTATTAAAAAAGAAGTAAATAAATCAAGCCAAAAGTGGTTTGTTGCAGATTTACAACATTACATGTAATTTTGTGGGTTTTAATTGTATACTAAATAGAAATTTGATTTCCCAATTCTGACTCAGATCCACTTCATCAAGACACGGAACAAGTTAAACTTGTTAAACTTTCACCTTCTTTCCTTTGGCTTCCTGGCGCTAAACCACTTCTGGTTAACTGGGAATGAACTGGGATTGTGTGGTTTTTAAAATGGTCTTTGTGTTTTTGTGTTGCAGGAATACAACGGAGAGAAAACCAACAATGGAATCCACTACAGGCTGCAGCTGCTGTACAGCAACGGTGAGACGAGCGTCCTGATCTGAAATGGGTCATTTATGTAGCTGGATGTTGTGTCGGATCAAACCATTATTGGTCCAGTTTAGTTTCTGCTTTTCTGTGTTTTGGATTTGATGCTAAATTCTGACCAAGAACACAATAGAAATAATGCAGTTATTTTTTCATACAGTTATTTTAATTCTAACTGTATGGAAAACATCCAATTTTTTTTTTATTCTGTTGGAATCTTCCGTCATTCTTCATACAGATTAACCAGTTGGACATATATGTTAGTCATGGGTGAAGAGAGAATGCAAAAGACTCAATCCTACTTCCTGTTCTGGTCCACATGGTCATAAAAAGTAAAAATTCCCTGCGATTTACAGTGGTAATGCTCCGTTTTCTGCATCATGCGACGAATGGCTAATTTCTGTGAAAATGGACCAAAACGGTCTGTTCATCTGCGTATCCGTCTTCTGCGTCGAGCATAAATGGGCCTTATAGGGTATCGACCTCATGTCGAGACACATATGTTTGAACCGTGAAACTATTCAGAAAACAAGTTTCAGTTTTCTCATCTGTATAACGTAACATTCAGTAAACGCTGCAGAAGTCATCAAGTTACCCTTTAAGCCCAGTCCAGAGTCATACACATTTACAAAAATAACATTTAACATCAGTGTTGTGTTCGGTTAACGTGTACAGCATTTACTCCAGTTACTGAACATTTACCTTTACTTTAGTGTACAAAGCTGCTGTTTATCCTGCAGGGGGTGAAACATATTGGATGTATTTCCTCCTTATTATATGTCACAGGCCGGTGAGCCGACCTCCACAATGACACCTTGGTCATTTGTTTTAGAACCAAAGAAATCTGACGAGGATAACTTAATCTTTTTGTTCTGGAGAAAAAGTTTCTTCCTCTAATGTAGTTTCCCACTGGGACACGGAGCGAAAACAAGGCAACATAAATGGTTCCACACAGTAGCGCTGATCTGCCGATACAGTTCAGATACGATCCTTTATGGAAAGTGACAATATTTGTGGATCTTTATGATTAATTAATCATTGCTTTTAATACTGTGATACATCGTGAAATCAAGTAATCGTGACATCCTCATCTGGAAGTGACCCGAGGACAAGGTGTATCCGTCTGAAGCTGTGAAGGGCGACGGATGTTTGTCTAAAATTCACTTCATTCACAAGGAAACTTAAAAAAGACCAAAATGAACGAAGCATCTGCCATTTGTTGTGACATCCTGCAGCCGGCCATCAAGCCACAATGTTGCCATAGTCAGTGTTCAGAGCATCAGCTCCAAATGACACCCATGCATCATTCTTCGTCACCCAGAAGTTCCTTTAACCCAAAAAAACTTTTTTAAAAAGAGTAAAAACCAGAAAATGTTCCGAAGAGCTGGACTTGAATTAATTTTTTTACCCTTATTTAAGTAGAAAACATGAAATCCCAACCATCTGAGAGCTGAAATGACTCGTCTTTGTAGTTAATTTGCCACATCCAGTCTGTAATGTCAGTCATGTGACTCTAGGATTGTTGTCAGGGGCAACACCATCACAGACACCGTGTGATGTGAACAACAAGAAAATGAACCATTTTCACAGAATCTGGAATTAAATGACAATTTTTCCAGTTCTGAAGGAAAAACAAGTTTTTCAGAAAAGTTTTCCAGTCTGGGAACGAGCCGATCATCGAGCGATGGCATCAAACTGAACCCAAATCAAACCATTTTTTCCTTTCCGATTTGCAGCATCGACTGATGAAGTGGAGTTAATGATGGGATGTTTCCCACAGGTCTGTGCTGCTCTGCAGTTGGATGATTTAGGATTTCTATTAAAGGTCACCTCACTGGACTCCAACTTTAACTCAGCTGAGCACTTTTAAGAGTCTGGAAAACGTTTTTCATTATCAGCGCTGCAGACATCTGGAATATCTGACAAGCAACCGAACCTGAACTCTGTTTTGTCCATCGGGGCGGGGAGCGTGTGGATCTGCGGCTGATTGGAAACACACAGCTCGGCTTTGTTCTGGCTGCAGTCCAGACGGGCGGGAGGCAGAGGAGGAGGAGGAGGAGGAGGACGGCCGTAATGTGCTCCGACTCCTGCAGGAGCAGCAGATAAAGTGGGACATAAAAGAGCGTTTCCTTCCAGAGGCGGATAAATCACTCTAATATGAGTCGTCGGATTAGCATCGTGCGGAGGTAATTGACCTCATCTGCAACCGGGACGGATAGCCGCCATTTAGGCTGCAGACTGAGGAGTGAATCATGTCAATTAGAAGCAGAGGAAGCTGCGAGGAAACGGGCCGAAAAACGAGGCGGTGAGAAGCCGCAGCATCCAGCACAATTAGAGCTGCTGCTCATCTAACAGGTGTTCCCTCCACCCCATGTCGTGTTTGTGTCACATTTACGCCCGGATGCATGGCTAATAAAAAACAAGCGGTCCTGATTGATATTTAATTTGTTGGAGAATGAGGATTCCTTGTTCTCCTGGAGGAGGAAGGCAGCGGGGGGCTGAGAGGAGGCGGCCCGCCCCATAAATAATAAACAGCTCTGCAGCAGCAGTAATGTTTGTGTTTGCAGGGGAGGAGGAGTGTGTGCAAATAGAAATACACAACCAGGACATAAATAATAACACAACTCATTTACACCACATTATTAGGAATCTTTTGTCTGAGGGATTTTTTCCATTGTGGCTGGTGTGTGTGTGTGTGTGTGTGTGTGTGTGTGATGTGCCTCAGACTGTCTGGATGCTGTTTTTGTCTCATCAGTGTGTGTTTCTGCTGGTTTTTCAGGCATCAGGACAGAACAGGATCTGTACGTCCGGCTGATCGACTCCATGACCAAACAGGTGAGAAACTTCCTCCTCATGAAGTCAACTTTCAGGGTTTCATGTGATCATAACAGCAAATAAAATGAGGGTTAATGATTAATAGAACATTAACTTCATTCATTAACCGTCATTCGTCAACAGGAGGAAGAGTCTAAACATTTTTCTGTGATTCTGAAATATTATAAGATGTAACTGCACTTTCTACCAACTAGAAAAACCCCTGCCAGTATTTTACAGATTGAAAACATCATTTTTTTTAAACGCCTCTGAGAACTAACGTCAACATTAAATTTGATTTACTTCCCTGAAAACCCTGTAAAAACAACCTGATCGGTTCATATCTTAAAATGTCTGAAATGTTCCTCCACACCCCTGCCTCATTTTGTATTCCAAGTTTATGAATATGCTAATGAGCCCTGCCTCTACTTTTGTCACAAAACAGTTTTCATGATTTAAAGGTTAAATTCCAGCTTCACTGACTCAAATTTCAGAAACAAGTTTTGAGACTGAAGACTAAAAATATAAGCAACAACAAAACAGATCCCAACAAACAACTTCCTGAAAGATGTTGAAGTGATCAGGAGCATCATGAAGTAGTGCAGGGAACTCATTGTCATGTTCAAGAAAGCAGTTGGAGATGATCTGAGCTTTGTGACATGGTGCATCATCCTGCTGGAAGTAGCCATCAGAGGATGTTACACTGTGCTCATAAAGAGATGGACATGGTCAGCTACAATACTCAGGTAGGCTGTGCTGGTTAAACCATGCCATGCTGGGACTCTGACATCAACAAGACAGTTTGGTCCAGACAACTGCTGCTCACTGGATATTTTCTCTTCTTCAGACCGTTCTCTGTAAACCCTAGAGATGGTTGTGTGATCAGTAGCCACGTTCAAAGTCACTTAAATCTCCTTTCTTCCTCATTCTGATGCTCAGTTCGTCTTCACCATGTCTACATGATTAGATGCCCTGAGTTGCTGCCATGTGATTGGCTGATTATATATTTTTTATTAACAAGTGGGGCTGATGAAGTAGACGGTGACTGTAAAACAATGATCCTTTATGTTTCAGGTTAAATCCAGAGAAATGAAAGATAAACTGTTGTTCATGTCTTAAGGATGTTCTGGTCTCCCATCCATGAAAAGTAACAGTGAAAAACCCTGTTCAGGTTTAAAAGTCATGGGCAGACATGTTAAAGGACTCTGGAAACTCTGATGGTCAGCACACCATCACCTCTGAGCCTCCTCCTCCCTATTTTCTAATTTTATCAAGAAGATGAGATCTGAAAATTGAAGTGAATTATTCAGAAAATGAAAGTTTTTTGTTAGAAGTCACATCTTCAGACTGTGACTTATTTTCAGGATTTCTGTTCTAAACCTCCAAATATCCAGTTTACAGAGACGTAAGAAGGTAAAAGAACTCCCAGCTTGAGAATCTGGAACAATTCATCATTTGGTTGGATTATAACAGACTCCACCCTCGTGTGTGTTCAGTTCATATGAAGCTCCAGTTTCCTGCAAGATAAACCTGCACCCTGCAGAGAAAACCTGATTCTGACTCTGCAGACTTCACTTCCCTTCCCTCCACAATGTGTACCTGACTCTGTCCTCTTCCTCTCTTGACTTTCTCAAACTCCAGTGGCTCTAATGTATTTTCCTTTCCAGCTGCAGTAACTTGGTCTTCAGCTCACTCCAGATCCTCCCACCTTTCCGGTTTTCACTCACTCAGAACCCCTGTGTGGGTTTCAACCTGTGAACGGCTTCACTGCCAACAAAAACCCACAAATATTTCCACATTCCAGTCGCTCCAGCAGCCGACCTCCCAGCCTCTTTCAAAGACCCAAATCCTTCCTTTCAGAGAGATTAATCTCCGGGTAAATATCCCCAAAAAGTCGTCCACTAACAGTCCTGACGTTGTTAAGATCTGTTCTTCTTCATAAATTTCTGCAACATTTATTCTACATTATTGTTTAGAAAAATACAAAAAAATAACGGGACTGTCAGGAGTTCAGAGCAAAGCCTGGAAAGTTTTTCAGATTTTAATCTCAGTTCAATCCAATTCACTGGCTGCAGTTATGTTGTTTTTTAATCCGGAATTAATTTTTCCAAATTAAATAATTTGGAATTAAATTCTTCTCCTTCAGGTTTACATGGAAAACACGTTTTCTTAATTCCGCTTTAGATCCGGGGGTTGGGAAGAGTTCTGATTGGTTGGGGGGAGGAAGTGACCTAGTACGTTTACTGGAAGTGAAAAAGTCTGCTTCCTGCTTCGTTTCTTTTCGACTACAACATGGAAAAACGACATAATAAGAACCATTTGCACTTGATTTGGATTCTACTTTTAAAGCAGCAGCTAGTCACTAACATACTACTTAACTTCCATGTGAATAGACTCGGTTTGCTTCAGGCGACCATCACTGTATATGGTCGTCATGGCGACAGGACAAGGTAACAAGCATGTGCAGAACGACCGGAATTAACTTAAAGCGGAATGAAGGTATACATGATAGAGGAATTATTTAACTCAGAATTAAAAGTGGAATAAACCTGACACTGACTTCGGAATTAAGTTTAATTTGGAATCAACATTTTTATTCGGAATTAAGTGTTTACATGGTCATTTTTTATCTCTTTAAAGCGGAATTAACTTTAATTCCGAATTAATGAGGAATTAAAACCCTTCTGTAAACGTGGCTTGTAGTCCCATTAAAATCCCCTCAGGTCACTTTGAAAGATTCAATCTACTTCAGTCGGGCATGTTCCTTAAAACTTTCCTCGCTATGGAAACCAGAAAACCGGCCATCTTGGATTCCTTAACGGGAATGTCGTCATCATATTATCATGATGTTTTATCAATTTGTACAAAAGTTAGAAATAAAATATCAGACCAGAGCTCAGTGATGTAATTCTTGAGAGGATCCAGAACATAGAAACGAGAACATCAACAGGAAGACACCAAACACAATGATGGGTCATCTTCCTGAGACACTACAGGAAGTAATACCTCACAGGAAGTAATAGCTCACAGGAAGTAATAGCTCACAGGAAGTAATACCTCACAGGAAGTAGCACATTGGAGGTAGCACGTACAGGAAGTTCTTTGTCTGATACATACTAAGTGACCTATGAGCCAATCAAAATGCTGATTGATTTTCCATCGATTGCTGACTTATTCAGGGTCTTAACTGTACCCAATGAACCGCTGATTGATCTGGATAGTCAACAGAAATGATGTCATGTGGATTTTTTTAGTGTCCTGTTAAATAAAACTGAAGAGGAATGATGAGAATGAATAAAGATCAGAGCTTTGCGCACACACACACACCCACACACACACGGCCCTGTTGGCATGTCAGCGATCGATGCAGCAAACGGCTCCCAACAAAGCATCAGCTGTGCAAACGGATCAATAGGCCCTAATGTGGCCCAGCGGCGGCACACAGGAGACAATAATCCTGACACCTCCTCCTCCGTGACACACACTCGGCTCGCCACCTTCACCTTCCACTACATGACACCCCATTGGTCGACAGTCAGAGCTGACAGACGGGTCGGCTGGAGTCCCATCGGATCGATAGACCCTGCAGAGCGCCTGTTAGTGGCCTCGCATCCGTGGGATTGTCAGAGCGCAGAAGAGACGCATTAATGCAGATTGTGCTGTGCAGGGCCGCCGCCGCCACCATGTCTTTAACACGGCGAGTCACATCACGCAGAGCGGCTGAGGGACTCAGCAAGACGCCAGCGATGGGATCGCTGCTGGAGGGCCCGCGCTTCTCTAAAGGTCTATCTGAGTTGTTCCAAACAAAAAACATCTTTACTAAGATTCATCAAATCCATGCAGCATGTCAGAATCTTCATCTTTGTTTTTTTACAAAAACAGCTCTAAATTTCTAAAAACTTTTTTAAAAAATAGCAAAAATGTGAGTTTGAAAATGTTGACAGATTTTCTAAACTTTCTTAAAATGTTCCCAAATATAGGAAAACTTTCTGATTCAACCTTGTGTATACAGCACCAATCCCAACACTCATCACAAGGAACAGATACAGTCCAATTCATTATAATTCAATTAAACGAAATCCATGATTTGATTCATATTAGTCTAATTTATAATGGCTGTGTTCATATAAACCAATTCATCAAAACAATTGGCTAGTTAAGGAAGTGTTTTACATCAGATGTAAAACTAAATCTTTCAGTTGCTTCTGAAAACTGATACCCTCATTAAAAGCAACCACCTCTATTATTGACACTTATATTTAATGATCTTAACTCTTAAAAAGTCCATTTTTTTTCTTGACTTTTGAACAGACCTTCACTTCCTTCTGCTAAAATGTTTCTCAGAAATATTCTTAACACAAGCAGGACCTCACAAAGATGCATAAAAACAGCACACACACACACACACACACACACACACACACACACACACACACACACACACACACACACACACACAC
>JBBBVU010000007.1:2944191-2958684 GCA_037177055.1 Atherinosoma microstoma | reverse complement strand
ACACACACACACACACACACACACACACACACACACACACACACACACACACACACACACACACACACACACATGCTTTTAGTGGAGTTCATTTACAACCACTAGAGTATTACAAAAACCACACACACACATATTTCTGCTGCTGCATTGGAGGGGACCTTCATTCACAGGAAGTGTTTCCAATACCGTGTCCGTTACCAGGACAACCGTCACCATGACAAGCCCAATCTGAACCCCGAAACCAGGTCTAGACCCTAAAAATCGGGTCCTGAAGTCCTGTTTTTAAAAAGAAATCCTCATACAGGGAGGTGAAGCAGCCACACACACACACGCGTGCACACACACGCCGCACTGCGCTCAGCGGTCATCCGTCATCCGGACGCTGACATGACAGCTCCATGGGGGGGTGGGTGGGGGGGTGGGAGGAGAGGCTCCATCCTGGGGCGCCGCCCGCCATCTGGCAGGGAATTCTGGGAAGGCCGGAGGAGGCTGAGACCACCACATGGGGGGAGGCAGTGGGAGGTGTTGGTGGTTGGAGGCCATGTTTGACTTTACTGGTGAGGAGAAGGAGGAGGAGGAGGGGGAGGAAGGGGAGGGGAGGGGAGGGGGAGGAAGGGCTGTGTTTACCTGCACAGTTGAGCTGAACCTGAAAAGATGTGGACCATCTCTTCTGAACTAGTTTCCAGTTACACCGGACTGGTTTAAATGAAAATATTAAGTCGACCCAATGAGCAGTAAACTGGTCAATATGTGAACATCCAACTAGATCTTAAACTGGTTTATATTTAAACTGGTTTATATGTTAAAATAAACTGGTTTAGATTAGTTAAACAGTTTTTATATGCAGTTTCCTGGCTTATCTTCAAGCTAAACTGGTATAATCCAGAAATCAATCTGTTCATTTCAGCAGTAAACTGGTTTATATGTGGACACTCAACTGGATGTTAACTTGTTTGTCTCTAAACGGGTTTATCTGTTAAAATGAACTGGTTTAGATTTGTTGAAACTGACATTAATCTGAAATAAATCTGTTAATCAGAACAGTAAACTGGTTTTACCCGTGCAGCCACATCTTTATGTTGTCATCCGTCAGACTTGGTTGTGTAAACATTGTTTTTATCACAGCACAAACCAAACATTTAAAAACTTCATGGTTTTAAAACAAAATTCGATTGAAAGTGTTTAAATGTTCCAACTGTTTCTGCAGGACTTCCTGTTTATGGACAGAAAGTCTTCATGCTGCTGTTGGAGCATCTTTTCTCTGCTCGATGATTTATCATCTCAGGGATTTTTTTATTCTCAGTAGAGACGATGGTCTATATTTGCAACCTTCCAGCATCTTGGGCTGTATTTCATTTTCTGTCTGAGATGCTGTGAGGATTCGTTGATGTGTTGTGTATTTTCAGCTTTTCAGTTCTCCCACCAGTAAATGCAAAACATCACGTTGTACATTTTGTTGCATCTAAACCAGAAAAACTGGACTCTTCTGTTTGTAAAAAGCTAAATATTTCGGCCTTTTTCTGAATCTGATGTCAGGGCGACGGTTAGCCATCTCACCAAGGACAGAGGAGATGCCTGGTTCATCTCCTCTGATGGAGGAGCTCTAAGAACCAGGATCAGGATAGCTATTTTCCAGCTTATGTTGCTGTTAGAGAGCAGCATGGCTGCACACAGACCAGTTGAGAAACTCTGGGTCAGAACCGGTTAGAGGTGGAGCCTCCTCCTCATGTTCTTCTTCTTTGACAAAAACACACACAGAGCTGAGCATGTAAAAGCAGATAGATGAATAGGATAAAATAAAAATCTATAAAAAGAATAATGATATATAAATAGCATAATAAGTAAAGAAAATGAAATAATAGACAAAATTAAAGAAGAAAGAAAGATAGAAATAGAATGATAAATGATAAATGAAGTTAATTGAATAGATAAATACAATAAAGTTGAGTTAAGATCAATTATGTCATTTCGGTAATGCTTGAATTATTTTCTTGTTTATACAATGAAAATAAATTATAAATAAATAATGATAATAATAATCATGAAAATACTTGAATGAATATAGAAATAAAGAGAAATAAATAAATAAATGAAATGAAACTAAATGAATAAATGACAATAGTGTGAGCAGCACTGGTCCAACCGGAGGATGAAGTTAAACTGACACTGAAACTGGTATTAACAGACTGGTTAATCTCCAGATTAACTGGTTTTAACCAGCAGCAGACTGGTTTTATGTTTCTGAAACTGGTTGGTGTGCTGAATGACCTGAAGTTAACATTTGGCTGTGCTGATGACTCCAGACCCGCTCCTGGTTGCTATTTCTGGGTCAGAACCTGATGTTGTTCTGGTCTGTTTCAGCCCATCCTGTACGAAGGTCAGGACAAGAACCCGGAGATGTGCCGCGTCCTCCTCACCCACGAGATCATGTGCAGGTAAATCTACAACACGCACACGTAAAACACTTCATTTATTGTTTGATCGGGGGGAATAAACAGGTTTATTTGTTTTGGAGGAAGTGTGTGTGTGTCTGTGTGTGAGTGTGTGTTTGTGTGTGTTTGTGGTGGAGAGAAGAAGAGCAGCTGTTGGTTTGTGGTTCATCACACCAATCAACACGTTTCCTCGGCTGTCGGCTGAGACTTCATGTTTTTACTGCTGCAGACCGAGGAGTGAAGAAGAGGAGGAGGAGTGTGTGGAGGGTGAAAATAGGACACACATACACAGCTTTCTGTTGTGTCTCCACATGTGGACAAAAAATGTCCCGATTCCAACACTTGTTCCTGTGTCCACGATGAACAACCTCCAAAAATCGGCTTCCTAAACTGGTTATAAACTGGTGTGAGTGTGGACCAGACTGGTGGAAGTTGTAGCTGAACTGGTTCAGATCTGCAAAAAACTCAATTCACTTGCAGTTTGAATGAAGTTTCTGCTACAGATGAACAGATTTACAGTTAACTGGGTCACATTTTAAACATTAATCAGTTAAAGTCTACATTAAATAAGATGACATTGATTATTTAAATGAGAAGGTAAACTCAGTAAATACTAATTAAATGCTGGAGTAAATACATATAAACTCATTTAAATGTGTTTAAAATCAATTTAGCCTTTAACAAGACAGTACAGGTCTCAGGACTGAGCAGATTTTTTATGTAAACAGGTCTCAGATATGCAGTTTACATGTTTCACTTGGAGAAAAATTATTTATTATTTATTAATTTGTCATCCAATCGTTAATTAGAATTTTTATTAAACAGGAATAATATTCATCATCATCATCTTCATTATGTTTAGAAAGCAGAACCAGATGTAGAACCTGCTGCAGCAACACTCAGTAGAAGTTGGATAGAGTCACGTTTCTATTGTGTTCCATCAGCTTCCTGTTAGTGAGACTTTTTTCAATGAACTGAGGATCCTGATTGTTCTAGTTTTCCAGAAGAATCTGTGTCCATTCCTGCTGAATCCCAGATTCCAGCATCACTATGGTCTGTGGTTGTTGTCGACTGATTCTCCTCTTCATGATGCTCCAAACATTTCCTTTCTCGAAGTAGTTCAGAAAGAGGTCTGACGTCGTCCTGCTGGGATAACCACGGACCTCCTGGGAAGAGGCGTAACCTTGATGGGAGCATATGTCTCTCCAGAACTCGGACAGGGAAGACAGATGGTTTGAGAGAAAGTGAGAGAATTGTTCTATGTTAAATGGGAAAAAGCAACATTAAACAGAGGAGGTGTCCTCAGGTTTCATCTGTTCAACACCTGCGGTGGATCCTTGACTCTCCTTTCCCACCTCGAGTCATGTGACCAAAACACATCACATGCTGGTTGGGCAGATAAGCAGCTCACAACGTTCCTGATGACCCACAGGACGGTTGGGTGGGGTAATGACACTCGTGTGACTTCCAACAACCCTCAACTGTGAACGGCTAAACTACAGCTTGTGAACCTGGAACTGCTCACCAGACAGTTTAGAGCTGAAGAAGAGTTTTGGGTGAGAGGAGAAAAACGTTTCCAAGAGACAAAAAAAGAGTCCAGTTGTCTTTGATTTTAGCTCTTATGATCTCCAGAACTCCAAAATCCACCTCTGCATCTACCCTCACACTTTCACAGTGAGGAAGTCCTCCATGGACTCAGATGATGTCCTCCATGGACTCAGATGATGTCCTCCATGGACTCAGATGTCCTCCATACCATCACAACTTTCTCTGATAACATCCTGGATTATCTTCCACATCTTTGGAACGTAGAAGCAGACGACATTTTGTCCCAAAACCAGCTGAAACATGGACTCATCTGTCCACTGGACACCTGTCCACTGTCTTTCTGTCCATCTGAGCTGGTGTCCAGAGAACTTGATACTGCCTCTGCCCAGATGTCATATCTGTCTTCCTCCTTGTATAATCCAGTTTCAGGTCTGGTTCTGGATCCAGTTGTGGACTGGGTTGAGAGAAAATGGTTCTCCTTGTCCTCCTGAGTCCATGAGTCTGTTTTGATCAGGGTCTAATGATGGTTACTCCTGCAGTGCTGCCTAAGGGCTGGAAGGTCCCCACCATCCAACAGTGGTTTCTGTCCTTGTCCTTTCCACTGAGATGTCTCCAGACTCCCTGAATCTATTTCCAACATTCTGCTCTGTAGATGCTCAAAGACCAAAGTTCTTTACAATCCGTCATTGAGAAATATTTGTTGAACTTATTGATGATTCTCTGATGGAGTTTGGAGAAAAGTGGTGAGCCACGACCCATCCTTGTTGGAAAGACTAAACCTTTGGTGGATGCTGCTTTTATGCCCAACCCTGACACCCTCACCAGTTAATCTGCTGTTTGGAAAATTCTCCAGAACCATGTTACTGGATATTTTAGACACCTTTCTGTCTTTATTTGACTCTAGAACAACTTTGACTGCGTGCGTTTCTGCAGCAGATTCTAATTTTGCTTTGTAAATACAGGGAAGATGGCCAAAGAAACTTTGAAAATGATTTTTTGGGACTTTTTATTGTTAAAGATTTAAACAAAGTTTTTATTGTATAGTTAAAGAATTTTTCAAGTAAATGAATGTGGACTAAACTGACTTAAATGGAGAGAAAGCTGATGTAAATCTGCAGTAAACGTGTCCACATCTTGAACATTTATCAGCCGTGTGTAGTTGTACTCATGCCAGAATCTGGAAGCATCTTCTTTCTCCTCTTACTCTTCATCATGGTGCCGAGCTCCTCTGTCACATTCCTTGGATATGATGATGGCGGTTGGGCGCTGCAGTCATTATGTGATTGAGTGCGATTATTAAGCAGCTTTCTCCCTGATGGATGTTGTTTCCTTCCACTAATGAGTGAGGGATCGGTCTGTCCTCCGTCTCTCTGAGTCTCATCTCCATCCCTGGTGAGGACGTCTTTACGGGCGTCCCGGTTGGTTTGTCTACCTGTATAGAACACCTTAGGGTGTAGCACCTGTTTGATGGTGTGCAGGTGGAAGAGCAGCCTGTTAGAGATTAATGATGATTTAAAGCAGCAGAGTGGAACATCTTCTCCACACATCTTCACAGAGAGGCCTCCAAAGATATAAAACCTCATCAGAAACTGTCAATTTTATACTTTAAGTGGGTTAAAACTGAGCGTCACTGTTCTAGACCATAACAAATATGGCTTTAATTTTCTGGGCTTACATCCTCTAATAGATTTGTTTCCTGCTGTGTATGCAGGTCCATGCTGTATATAACGATTCATTAATGTTATTAATATGAAATATTGTTGGATGGAGCTCAAACAGCAACAAACTATGATATAAATGCCAACAAATTCATGCACTTAATAAATAATTCAAGACCTCATCATTCCCACCGTTTCTCACTCCATGTATTACATGCTGGTCATAACAATGATGAAACTGCTCTTAAATGAAATTCAGTGTTGGATTAAAAAGGTCTTAAAAACTCTGAAGTCAACTCTGTTAACCAGAAGGAAGTATTTATCCGACAGTCGGAGTTAAAGCCAACTTTAATTATCCAGACTTCCTGCAAAACATTTATCCTTAAAAACAAAAGAACACAGATTAAATTCAGTTTAAAGGATTTTGTATCAGATATGTTTTCAGCTGTTTATCCACGAACAGGAAAGTTTTTTTTGTTTTTGAATTTTCTCACAAAACAAAAAAACATGTTTATGTCCAATGAAACACCTTTAGTTACTTGAACCCATTGACAAAGAAAACTTGAAATTAGAAAATTTTAATAAAAAACAAAGTTAAAATGCCTGAAAAAGGGAATGAGCAGTGTTTATCAAAAAACAATCTTTTTTCTCCACTATTTTTTAATTAATTGAACTTCCTGCTTTTATCTGAATATTATGTCATTTGCTGTGTTTTTATTACATATATGTATGTGTGTATGTATTTATGTGTGTGTATATATTTATATATATGTATACATATACACACATATCATATACACGCGTGCAGTGTATGCATTGAATTTTCATTCCAGCCACTAGGAAAGACCTAAATTAACATATCCATATAAATTTACAATGCTTCATAAAAAGGATGTGAATAGGGCTTCCCTCGATATTTAACTCTTTAACTGCCTGCTACTGTATACCGTTTTGTAGTTGTGCTCATGCCAGAATCTGTCATTAAGTTATCTCCACCATTGGTAAAAAACATTGATTCTTATCACTATTGTCCCAAGGAAATATAAGAATAGCAAAGAAAAATTTTTCAATTGCTTTTTTCTTGGTGTGAACATTAAAGGGTGAAGTATATTCTTTTTTTTTTATTCAGCTAAAATGACATATTAACGTTGGACCTGACCTCTTTTTTCCATCTGTCTCTCTCTAAAGAGGACTCCTAAAAAAAACAGAAAACATCCTTCAGCTTGTGTTGGAAAACAAAGCAGAGAATCATCAAGAGCACCTATAAGGAGAAAAACTGAGATAAACACAAACAAAAAGACCAAGTTAAACCTGTAGAATACCACAGTGACTGTATAACAATGCTGTGTGTTAATGAACGAGAGGGAGATCAGCTGATTAAATCCTTTCCTCCGACATGTACTTTAGATTTAGCAGCAGAGGTGATGCAGAATGGGAGGTTGACTCAGGCCAGTGGATTTGACCAATCAGAGCACGCCAGGCTGTTCAGCTGTATTTTTTCAGATGATCTTTTTCACAATCTGACACGGCCCAATCAGGGCGTGAGAAATGTATTATTTTTTAAACACCTTTATAACTATAAATCCCTTTTTTCTTTGTTTCCAGTCTGATCATGTAGATGAATCAATCTTATTTACCTGCTGAACAGAAATGTGAGTGTTCACAGTAAAAATGGCTCTGACTGGTTGTTACTTCCCAACTCTGGAAAAACTGTGGATATGAATCAGACCCGTAAGCTGAACTTTTGTTGAAATTTTTCTACTCTGAGATGAGAGAAGAAGGTTAAAGATCAGTGATCTGCCATGTAAAGGTGTATGCACTGCACATGTAATTCACTGGTTTTATTTATGGTTTGATTATACACGGGAAAAGTTTCAATTTGAAATGAACTGTATGCTTTTGACTTGGAGCGATGAGAATCTGTCTGAGCTACAGTAATCGGGTCAGAACTTTATAAAGATCTGAAAAAACTCTTCTCTGTTCTGGGAGCTATGAAAGATGTTTTTATTTCTCTACATGTTTCAGAGAAAGTGATGTTTCAGGACTCAGCAGGAGATTGGGTTTGTTCTGTTGAAGACGAACATCAGGTCACCAGGTGACCTCTGACACATCATCATCCTCTTTAACTGAAGGAACATCAGTTTTTCCTGTTTTTCTCCTGAAACATCATGTTGGGATGGTTTTTTAATACGGTTTGAAGTGTGTTCTGGAGAACCGCCTCAGGTATTTGGACGCTCTCTGATTCTGAGGTGACCTCTTCATCGCATCATCGCGGCACATTAAACATTTCTAAACGGCACGCTGCTGCTTTCCAAAACCACAACCCAGAGTCACCACGGCGACAGCCAGGTTGGCACGGCAACGCTGCCCACCAGCTCCCAGAGGCTCGCCAGCTCTGGGCCGCTGGCCTCAATGCGCTGCCAGGCGCCGGCAACGCCGAGACAAACCTGCTCACAGAGGAAGGAGGTTCTGGCAGGAGCGGGACGGCGGGCCCGGCTGCTGCCGAGGCGTTCCAGGCCCGCGGGTAATTACAACACTTGCCCTTTGAAAGCGAGCCGGCCGTCCTGCTCGGTGTTATCTGGACGCTGTGATCCGAGTGACGCCATGCTGCACATGGAGCCTCAGGGAGCCTCCGTGTGTGTGTGTGTGTGTGTGTGTGTGTGTCTGTGTCTGGATAAACCTCCTCTTTGAGCTTTAAGTAGATTCCACTTGTGGTGGCGTCTGAAGTGTAACCGCGTGTGGCCCGGACGAAGCTCGCCGACCAGACCGGCCTGAGTGTGTAGTGTAGATCCAGAAAAACCCTCCAAATGAGTGACAGCAACAACAACAACAACATACAGTTTGTTTTATTTCCACACACACACACTCGTTCAGGTCGTGTGTGTGTTGTTGCTCTCCGTCATTAGCCGGCCGCGGTGTTAGCCGGTTTGCGGCCCGGGGGGAAACGTCATTAAGGCGATATTGTGGACGCTCAGCCAAGGTTTGTTTTCGTCTTTGGAAAGGGGCCCCGGGTCCCTGGAGGGGCCCCGGCAGTGCTCCTGGGGTCCAGTTTGTTTATAACACTTCTTTGGCAGTTTGGAGGAGGTTGTCACCACAGCAGCACCAGTGGGTTTCCAATGCTAATTGGTCTCCTGGAACTTTCACTAATGGTTCCAAGTAGCTGGGGGAATAAATTATTGTGGCGCGTTCTGTGGCAACAGTCACACGTGCACATGCATGCAGAGGCTGAGAGACACAAACACGGCGCTTAGTTTATGATTTTTCTGTACTTAGAGATCAAACAGCGTGATAAATGATTCATAACGTGTCTCATTTGGCATTCGCAGCCTCGATTTGACGCTTGTTTGTCAAATGGCAATTTGATTCAGGACAGCATGGGGCCAAAGCAGGAGTGTAATTGGACGTCACGGGTCATATGCAATATGATTAATTTTTAAGAATTACCGGAAGATATGTTAATGACCTTCGCAGCGATGAGAGGAGGAGGGAAGAAAGATGTGGGGTTTATTGTTTGGAGCAGCTTGTCAGAAGGTTCTAGGCAGAAAATGAGATCTTGTTCACATCGTCTTGTTAATGACGGATGAAACGTTCCCGTCACATTTCACATTTGCATTACAGAAAGCTGCAGCTCACACTGATGTAAATTAATTTTGACAAATATCTGAACATTTCTGTCTCGTTGGAGGCTGGAAGATGCAAACGTTCTACATTTTAACACCGAGTTGTTTTATTATGAGCCGACTTTCTAATAAGGAGCTCGTTGTTATTAACTCTGTAGTCATTCAAAACTGACTGATATTCCCCTGAGTTTTGTCTGTCAGGATGCAGAGGGTCAGATTAACAGTCCTGTGAGGTGGTCTGAGACACGTCTGCACTGATTCTGATGCTTCAAATCTCTTTGTTTTGCTATTTAGATGAAGTGAAATATAAATCCATTTATCCACATCATTTTCATATTGTTGTTGACAACTGAACTCGCATCAGTTTTCCTGCCCTGTGATTGGTCCAGGTTGTGCCTGCAGGCGCTGCCCAGGGCTGTGAAAATGATTCAGAATATCAGGGAAGAGAATTTATTTAGAATCAATATATTCCTAAAAATAGCTCGTCCAGAGATGCAGCTGATCAGTTTGCTTATTTCAACCTGATCAATGGGTTTTAATCACTTCTGTTAATCTACATCAGTAAAGAAATATCTGTTTAACACTGAGAACTTTAACTTTAACCCTTCCCATAATGCAACTGGCGTGCCAGTTGTTCTGGTTGAGCCAACAATGTAAATAAACCATTGCTAAGCATTAAGAGCAGCATAAACACTACTAAACACTCGCGAAAATGGGCATCAAAGACCTCAGAAAAAGGGCCAGTGATAGAAACATTTGTGTGGCAGGTTTGTCTGAATCTGCCATTCAGTCTTTGGTGATGTTAGATTCGGGAATTTCAATAGCTGGGGAAAGAGGGTGGACCGGTTCTGTCTTTGACAGCATCGTGATCCCAGACGTTTTCACTGGGAACCTGAAGAATAAGCTTGCTGGGCCAACACACATAACACAGCACATAACTCAACAGGTTCATGTCTAGATAATATTTCCCTCCATATCAAGAATTAAATAAACATATTCAATTATATTTAGCTTCTGTGAAGCTGAGGCTCTCTTTGCTGCAGCGCCCCCTGCTGTGTGGGAGTCTGCAGATATTTCTGAGTTTAGAAACATACAGCTTGAAAGAATCACAAACTTAGACGCTGAAATTATGTCAGATTTTTTGTAAATATATCAAGATTTATAAAAAAATATGTCAAATCAAATGTATAGAAAAACATAAATATATAAAATAAAGAAAATGTGTAAAAAAATTGAATAAAATATGTGGAAAAACAGTCCACAAATAAAATAAATTGAAAATATCTAAAAAATACAAACTATAACATCTTAAAATATTTTGTTTGGAAGTTTCGATTTTATGCATCTTGTGTTCTTCTTAACCCACCTGAGACCTGAGACACAAACTGTTTTATCCACATCACGTCTGTAGACATTGTACGTCACCTGAGAAAATCCTTGTGGTGTATTCACAGACCGCCTCTGGCCATCAGCACATCCAGACACTGCATCTCAGAGCAGAAAGTTATGGAAATACTAATGTTCTGGATTCATCCTGCTGTTTAATGCTCCTCTCTAACCAATCAAACCAGAGGCCTCATTAGGCTCCACCCACCCCTACAGAGCTGAGATAGAAACCCTGCACTCCCTCTGGATGCCTCCACAGACTCCAGACCCGTCTCTGGTCGGGTTGATGTGGGATGAAACGCTTGCCGGCCGGTCAGCCCTCTGGCTACCTGAACGGCTAATCTGGCGAGAAGCCGTCCAGTCAGCCGGCTGGTCGTCATGGCGAAGGGAATGGAGGGGGGGAGGGTGGGTGGCCCACAGCGGTGCCTCCATCTCTGGGTGTTGTCCAACTCTGAGTGACCTTGATTTGGACCCGTCCCAGCTGGAGACTGAGTGTGTGTGTGATTATGTAGTAAATAATATTCAGACAAGAATGGATTTACTTTAATTTCATTGAAAACAAAGAAGTATCATGCAAATAACGGCAGAAGTTAAACTGAATGTAAACAGAATATTTTACAGAATTTTTTGTGTTAAATATTTTTTTTCCTGCAGAAGAACTTCAGCGTAAAAAACTCCTGAAACTGCCTCAGTAAAGTTTCTGTTTATATTAAAGAAAAGATTTATTTATACAGGGTTTTAACCCTTTAAACTCGATACTCTGGATATTTTGGTTCCACATGTTTTTTTGTTTGTTTGTTTGTTTTGTTTTTATTTTGAATATAAATGGATGCAGATGCTCAACCCTTTTAATTCCAGTCACCATCCAGACATTATGTTTTCAGGACAGCCTCAGTTTATGTCAGATAATGAGGCCAAAATAATGTAAAATGAATGTATCAATAGACATAACACAATAAAGGCCAACCAAAACAAGAAAACAGAGTTTATTACTAACAGTAAAAAAGTATAAAAAATAACACAGAGATCAACACTGACCATCTGCATATCATTCTCTCAATTATTGGCTTTCAGGAGAAAAAATATTTGCATTGAAACAAACACACAACAGAAACTTTTTACATTTTTACACTTTTTCCTCATTTACAGTTATTTATGTTACTGTTTTCCTCCTATCCTCACAAAACCAACTCCAACTCAGCCTGTTTTTGACAGTGCATTTAAAACATCTTCTTGGTGATATTCCAGCCATAGAGGAGCATTATTTTCCTTATTTCAGACACACATAGAACTTTCTACTTCTGTTGATCTTTGGCTGCTTCTGATTGGACATTGCTGTCAAATTTAAGCTGATAGGTGGAAAGCTTGACAGGAAGTGATTTCATCATAATTTCCAGGTCAAAATAAAGGTTTCTTTGCAACATAATAGTGATAACGATCTTTTTTACTTTGAAAATGTGATAAATAATAACAAATATTAGATTGTATAAAAATCAATAGATAAATAAGAGTAAATTAAATCAAAATGAATAAAACAGAACAGGTGTCAATGGGTTAAACACAACTTTGTTTTACTAAATCAAGAAATTAATCTAAGAAACATAAAAAAAAATGTTATGCTTGAAATTTTTTCTTTGTGTGTCTATGTGAAAACAACAAAAAAACAAAACAAAACCCAAATATTTCCAGATATAATCTGCTGCAATGATTCCATCGTTGGTGGGATTAAAACTCTGACTCACCTGAGCTGCAGGTGAACTCAGATTAATGAAGCAGAGACTGAACAACAGTTATGAAAAAAATATCCAGAAAACCAAATATATATGTGACACTTTCAGGTGACTTTCTAAAGCTGGTAAAAGTAATGCACAGGTAAAGAAGGTAGAAGGATGGGGAGCAATGTTCTGTTGATTATTTTTAATCTTCTTCTTCTTCCTCCCACAGTCGATGCTGTGACAAGAAGAGCTGTGGAAATCGCAACGAGACGCCGTCAGACCCCGTCATCATCGACAGGTAGGAGCTTACCTGATCCGTCCACACCTGTCTGCCAGTGTGTACAACATACACACACTGCTGGAAGCCGGGTTTTGGTTTCAGTCCAGTTTATGTTTTTATTGATTTCATCCCTTTCAGAGTGATTCTGGCTGCATTCATTCCTGCTTGTCATCGGCTGTTTCTTCTCTACATGACTGTTAAACTTCATTCTTCAAATTTCAAAACTTTATTAACACACGTCCCGAGTGAGCCGTCCAGCGGTCTTCATCCTGTTGTGTTTTACAAATGAGGTGGAAAACTCAGTGTGGTGGTGCATTCAGGAACAGTCAGAAAGTCTAGTTTCAGTGAAGATGTTGAGAAGTTCTGACCCAATGACACACAGAACCTGGTTCTGGTAGAGCAGAGGACGGTCCAGACTCTGAGTTGGTCAGTGAGATCTCAGTGATGTCTGATCAGTTTCAGCTGGGATCTGGACCAGTGTTCCAGAGTCAGACTAACCAGACAGGAACGGTTCTGGTGAAGAACAGTGGGTTTTTGGTCACCGGCAGGAAGTAGGAGACAGGTTGGACATCACTGACTTGGAAGATACCGTCTGTGTTGGATGCTGTCAGAATAAGCTGTGTTCCTCTGGACAAATCAACACCAGCTGGAATCAAACAGGAAAGATCTGGAATGATGCTGGGAACGTTTGTGCTCAAGTCACTTCAGATCAAGTCAATTTTATTTCTACAGAACATTTAAAACCAATCGAGGTTAACCAAAGAGCCTCACAGGTTGAAGTTTTGTTGGGTTCTACTGGGTTCTGTCCTCTTTTTTCCTGACCTGTTCATGGTTGATACTGATTTATCTGCTCTGACATATTTCATATTTTATTGGTCGGATGGAGTTTAGATCAGTTTCTATAAAAGGTTGATAAATGAAGAACCAGGTTCTTGAACACACCGTGATGATCCCTACCTGGATTAAAACATGTTCAGCCTTCATCCAGCTTTCTGGCATGTCACTTCTCTCTCACCTCTAGTTTCCGACTGACTCTTCTGTTCAGTCAGCACCACGTTTCCTCCATCCGATTATTCTCAAATTTCTTGTGCCAAATAACTTTAATGCTCGTGGACTTTTCTTTTGTCTTCAGTTGTCAGGAAGTGTTTTTATTTTTCTCCGGCTTCATGCTCACACACAACTGCTGAAATGTGTTGTTTATT
Source organism: Atherinosoma microstoma (assembly GCA_037177055.1). Lineage (NCBI taxonomy): Eukaryota > Metazoa > Chordata > Actinopteri > Atheriniformes > Atherinidae > Atherinosoma > Atherinosoma microstoma. Next base: position 2,944,843 of record JBBBVU010000007.1, on the reverse strand, counting down.
CAGTACAGCATTAAAGGATTTGGGGCTGATTTAGCCCAGTCAGAGGAGCAGCCGGCCCGGGTCCGGGTCCCGGCCTGTGGCCCTTAGCTGCATGTCTGACATCCTCTCTCTCTCTGACCCGTTACTGCTCAATAAAGGCCAGTGGATCCACAAAATAAAAAGGTTTTAATAGATTTAAATGAAGTCTGCAGACTCTGCAGCCGTGTTGCTGCTGACCTCCTGCTGCCTTGACTGAATCATTTGAAAACAAGCAGCAACGATCACTTCATTTATTTTTCATCCAGCGCCACATTAAAAACCTTCCCGCCGTCCCTCGCCGTGAATATTAACTCCACGTCCAATCAGTCACCGGCAAGCGTCAGCATCACAATCCTCTATTAACGCAGAGCTTGTCCTCGCCGTCTAATCCCTCCGCCCGCGCCGTCCTTGGAGTCGGCGGCTGTCCGTCACGGCGCCCGCCTGTGATTGGCCGGGTCGCAGCGGTGGGAGCCAGTGACCTCAGAGGAGGTCAGGGGGGAGGAGGGTGGTCAGAACTGAGTCTGTGTTGGCTCGTTAGAGAAGCCTTGGACCGCAGCCTGAACACACACACACACACACACACACACACACACACACACACACACACACACACACACACACACACACACACACA
>JBBBVU010000007.1:2930298-2940798 GCA_037177055.1 Atherinosoma microstoma | reverse complement strand
AGCATTATTTTTCTTCTTTTCAGACACACATAGAACTTTCTGATCACTTGTTGATCTTCGACTGCTCCTGGTTGGACGTTACCATCAATTTAAGCTCTCTGATTGGTGGAAAATTTGACAGGAAGTGGCTTCATCATAATTTCCAGAGAGGTCTCTTAGCAACACAGTAGTGATAGTGATGAAAATGTGATAAATAATGGTGTAACCATGGATCACTCATTGTGGATTGTTGTGGAGTGTGAACTTGACCAAACATTTAATTGTATCTGAAATGTATGAATTGTATTTGTACTTGTAAGGTTCAAAAGTTGAAGCTGTCTTGATCGTAATAGCCAAAAGTCATTAGTGTCAGGCTGAACTTCCTCCTTTTAAAAATAGCTTATACACTGAACACTGACTGCAGGATGAGGTTAAGATGCTGATGCAGAAACATGATAGTGATTCTAGCATGTAAAGATGTGTTAGAGCAAAGGCCAAGTCTTTTGACATGACCTTTTTAGGAAGGCCCGGTTCCCGACCAGAGCCAAACCTGCTAACAACAACGACAGGACGGACAGGAGGAGTAAACTAAGATAGAGTTAATAAAAGCAGCAAACCCCGGAGAAAAGACCTCTCTTCCTCCTTTTTGGATAGAGCATTTAGATTATCTTTTGAGATTTTGGCAACCTTTAAGGTTATGACTTTTTAGCTTGTTGGAAAAGGCATCTAATAGTTAATCAAGCTTTTGGCTAAAAGGAGTACATTTGTACATTTCTTTTTAGATTGTATTTATTTATACTTTGCTTTTGATTTTTAAATAAAGGAACTTACTGAGAAAAACCCCAATCCTCTTTGAAGGTCCCTGACTCATCTTTGTATAGAGTTAGTTTAAAGGGTGATTAGGGACCTCCCGTCAGACGAACAGGATCAGATTCTTCCTCTCTGCGGAGATGGTGAGTGTTGCTCCACGTTTAAACTGGGACTGCTTCGGGCAGAGAATAGAAATTGGGAAAGGCGCATTCTTAGATTGAACGTCTAGATGTGGTTGTGCTGTAAGACCTTGATTTTAGACCTCCTGTACTTAGTAGCGGATGTACTAAGGAACTGCTGTTTTAGGAAAATAGGGACTCCCCTGGACAAGTAGGGGTTAGAGTCTAGGTCCTGAAGTATCCGACAGCACGACAGGATTTACCATAGAGTCTGTGAATAAACACTTTTTTTTTCTCACTGGATTGTAAACCTCCTGGATGGGATATAAATGCCTGGAAAACGTCCGTAAATCACCTAAAGGGTAAACTATCCATCACAATTTACGCCACAGAGTTACACACTACTGTTCCTGAGAAATTGTTAACAACACAAGTAATAGCGCTCAGATGCACCAGCGATCTAGTGGAGTTTTTGGGTTAAATAGTTAAAAAGTGATCAGTGACATAAACTGAATTACCCATCAGCCCCACATCCTGGCGAAGATGACCACGTTGGAAGTGAGTTTGCTCTTCTTCTGCATCCTGAAACAATTCAGGCTGAAGTCTGGAAGCTGAAACACAAAGACTGGATGTTTTCTGAGGAGAGCAGTGACGTTATTTTAGCTGGATGTTCCCTGCTTTGAGGATTAATCATCATTTGAACAAAGAAACTCCTGCACAGCATCTTCGTCCCACAGTTACGATGCTTTATTGTCTCATGGGAGCTGGGATGCCAGGGAGGCTGCAGGAGGAGAGGAAGGTTTGATTTAAGGAGGCGATTCAGGAGGAAATAACAGGACTGTAGATAAAGTTCATCTGCAACAGTTTTTGTTGCTCTTTATCCTTTTATTGTTGCGCAGGAGGATGATTTTCAAGGTTGTATTTTAGTTCATAGCAGTCAACACAGCAAACTCTGTCGATGGAAGGACTTTACTTATGGATGAGTGAAGGTGAATAAAGAACAACCCCTGGATACCAGTCCTCCAACCAACATCTTATTACAGAAAACATCATTCTGTTTGCCAGGATTTATAGTTTAGCTGAGTTTATTATAAATTATGCATCAATTCAGAATCAAACTAAGAAACGACTGAAAGGTTAAATCCTGAAGTCCTGTGGTAAAATGGCAGAAAACACAACCCTTATTTTAATGTTTCTACACCAATAAAAACACTCAGCCTTTCTGTTGCACTTCTGTTATCTCGTATTTATCCCGACTCTTCCACGCTTGAACCTAGTGGGTTTTACCAACAGTCCATCCTCACCATCGCCATAGTTACAGTCCAGTTTGAGTTGTAGTTTGAGTCCAATCATCCAGTTTTAGTCTTCTGTGCATTTAGCTTTGAGCTGTTTCAGGGAAGCAGCAGGGATCCTCAAATATTAGATCTACTAACCAGGAAGCGGGTCGAAGAAGGCGAGGAGGAAGAGAGAGAAGGGGGGGAAGGGCAGCTTCATGGTCGGTTATGATGACAGCTGATAATATGCTTTCATTCTTTGTTGTGTACAGTTCAGGTAAAATGTTCCTCATTGGGCGGACAGTAAATGTTGATGTGTGTTGGAGTCTCATGTCCGTGTATGTCTGTGTGTGTGTGTGTGGAGGGGGGGGTCGTATATGCCCCTGTGGACCCTTCCCAGCAATCGTAGCGTATTGATCAGGCGAGTGCAGCCCATCGGAGCCGGCCAGATTAAGAGTATAGATTTACAATAAAAGCAGGACATTACTGAGGAGGTAAGATGGAGGAGGAGGAAGAGGAGTCCTGGAAGGGAGGAAGGCCTGAAGGTTGCTGCAGGGGGTTCTGGGCTGTGAAGGGTCAGGGTCAGTCTGGATTTCAAGTTTATGTTGCTTATTGAAAGGAATTGATAGACCAACGACATGTTAACGACGTTGTAGAGTTGATGTTTTGTAGCATTGCATCATGTCTAATATGGGATCACATTGAGCCTGTTTACATGACCATCAAAATCTGATAACTGAGAGTAATCAGATAATTGTAATTACTCAATGGACACGTAAACATCCATTTCTGACATTTGATATTTGAAAAACCTGGTCTATGTTTTCTAGTCCATCAGATTTCACGTACGTTCAAGTGACATAACTTCCTTAGCGTTAGCTGCTAATGTGGGAGCTAATAAAGCTGCAAAATAGAAAAAATGTTTTTTACACTCTGACTTTTTATGTTCCACTCACATTAGGACGACGTTACTTCCAATATTTTTAACGGAAGATGCTGAAAAGATGGAGGCGATGCAGTTTTTTGGACATGTAGAATACCTCAATGAGTGAGATATAAGGGTCTACATGCACAAAGACATCGGATTATTGGGATAAAAATCTAGGTGTGTTAATCCCATTTCTCATAATCAGATTATGCTGTTTACATGATCACTTGAATGATTGACAACTCCAGAAATCCGATCATTATTAGACATGTTGTGCATGTTAGCAAGCTCAATGAGTGCAGACTAACAAACACCATCTTGTGAACTTTCAGGACACTTCGGGTTCTGTCCAGCTTCATGGACAGACATGAGCGACCTGTCCTGGTGCATCATGGGACATGTAGGCCCTAACCAGGAGCTGTGATTTCTGTTTCTCTGAATGTCCAGAGTTCTTTCTGCTGTTTGCTTGTGGACTATAGAGAAAAAACAGTTTCTCCTTCAACAAATCCCTAATTTCCTGGAGATCTGTTGATATTTAAATCCTGATCCGGACAGCGCTTCTCTCTTCAGGAAAAGTTGAGTGATTGGAATAAAACAGACTCTGGGTGTAACTGGAGGAGTGATTTCTCCACAGAGCGGTGACGTGGATGCGGACTGAGTCTGTGTGTTTGCGGTCAACGGTGATGTGTTAAATATAGATGGCGGTCGGACGCGGCAGCAGGTGGCCTGATGTTCAGACTGAATTATTCACACACATACACAGCTGTTTCCATCACTTCAGAGGACGCCAATGCAGGTGGAACTACTTCCTGGATGGAAACAGACTTTGTGCCGAAGTTCAGCATCAAACTCTGTGGTTTGTGTTTGTGGTCTCCTTCATGTGACCATGTGAGCTTAGCATCAGCAATGGCTTCGAGATCCTCGTTCTCCTCAGATCACACACGTGTTTCTCATGTCAAAGAGAAGTCGTGCTCTGCAAACGGCTGCTGTCCACATTTATTTACATAAAATTAAAGAATATTTCTGTTTTCTGACAGAAGCATCTTTCACACATCCTTGTGATGGTTTTTGCTCGATAGATGCAACATTTTACAAACTACCAACCCTCTGATTGGTGGATGTCCAAATGTCTGAACATGTTGAAACTCCTGGTGGTTCCTTCAGATTAGTTTCCATCCTCCACCACAGCTAACATGTGTTTAATGTACAAACCTGCATCACTGCGTCTCATGTATAAGGAACAATTACACCTCCAGAGATTACAGCTCTGCAAATTCAGATTTTCCCTAAAATTTCTCTGAAATGAAACAAACTTTGAGGTGATCGCAGTCTGATTGGGGCCCCTGGTTGGTGTCCCTCCAAATGTTTTAGTTGGTTTTAGTAAAATATCTGAAGCACAAAGAGGTGAATTATGTAGATTTAGACAGCAGAGACTTTCTATGAACCTTTTTGGAAAGTCTGAAGAGTTTTATGGATGATCCGGGTTAATTTTTTTCACTCCGATTCATGAAACAGACTTGGTCTCATACTCTGAAGTCTCAACTCTGATCTCTTGTTGTTGCCATGGTAATTTTACTCAAATATGTTTTGGGTTTGGACAGAAGCAGAGGCCAGAGGTCGGGTGCAAGTCCTGTTTTTAGAGCAGTGTTTACTTGACGAGCTCGGGAAGAGCAGCTGGAATGACGAGTGGATCTCCGTTTCCAGAAGCTTCTCTGCAGCTTTACTGGTTTGTTTACACCCACGGAGGAGCTAAGACTCAGTCTGAACCTCAGGGGACAGCTGAGGCGAGGGGGGGCTGTCCCACAGTGCCCCACAGAACCCCCACCATCAGTACCACCTCCACCTGTCTGGGAGTCTCCATTAAGTTCCTGGTGTGGCTGGGGCCCGCAGGGGGCCCTCAGGGCTCGCTCAGGTTTGATGTGATCCAGGGAGAAGTGTTCAGTGGCCCGGGGTGTCCACATCCATCTACCACAGGGGAGTGTTGAGGGGGGAGGGGGGTTACATTGGACTGAAATCCTCCCATAAAACATGATGTGTGAATGAAGAAGCTGCCGGACAAGGATGAAGGAACTCTGCTTCATCAGAGATCGTCCGAATTCCTGCTGTCAATAAATTCAACAAGTCAAATGGACATGTAAAGTAAACCAGTTCCTCAAACAGAACCAGAACCAGAACTCCAGGTCAGAATATTTGCATTTGATGTCAGATTTTTGGAGCTTTTCGTGTTTTTTGCTCCTGGTTTTTGTTTGTTTGCCTGTAACAAGAAAATTTACATTAAACAAGAAAAAAAGGAATGCAGCACCGATAAACAAACATGGGCGTAGAGTTGGGTAGGGATGGTAATAATAATTTATATTGCTCTTTTCTGCTGACGGCACTCAATGCGTTACAGTGAATCTATTATTCATTCACTCCACATTCATACTTGGTGATGGTAAGCTTCATGTGTAGCCACGGCTGCCCTGCAGACTGATGGAAACGTGGCAGGCAATGTGCGCCAACGGCCTCTCTGACCACTGTCCTGCGGGAATCAGGAATCAAACTGCCAACCTTCCAGTTATTGGACAACCTGCTCTACCACCTGAGCCACTGCCAGCACTTCTGGGTAGTGCTAGCGAGTGCTTGCTTGTGCCAGGAGTTGCGCTAGTTGCACACCAGGAGTTATTTTAGAGTGAGTCAAAGTAAAAGTTAAAGAAATTATTTACTTTACTTCTAATGAGTCTAAAAAAATTATGATGATGATAGAATTCACTTATAAAGATCTTGTTTCTTTAGCATGAATCAATGTGTTATTTTGTCAGGTGAGAGAATTAAAGCTGCCAGGCAGCTCAGGGAGAGGAGGAGATGATGAGGAAGGTGAAGAGGAAGGTGAGCTTTCGTACTCAGAGTTGTGACTTTGTCTATATAATTATCATTATGGAAATTTAAGTCATAATATGGCATACCAGACCTTCACATGATATTGTGAAGATCTTTTTTTTTTTGGATAATTATGATTTTAACATGTTTTTTAATTATTAAAATGATGATAATAATGATGTAAAAATAAAAACCATCTAATATTCCAAATTATATACAATTACAACGACTCAAAATGATCATATATAGATTTTCTTTTTCCCAGACTGTTACAACTATAAGGATGATGATGCACTGTGTAACAATGGTTTGTCACTGTTTGCAATTATATCTTTTATTAAACACATTTTCCTTCCAAGTTTCATTGAGCTGATGAATTTAAGTGGTGGGTTTCTTGTCCCTGAATAGAACATTTTACATTACAAATTTCTGCTTCAGATTTCCTGTCCTCCCTTTATGGATTGCAAATAAATACAGAGGAAAGAAGTGCTTCCATAATGGTCTGGGGTGGGTGTAACATGTACCAATTTAGTTTGAAAGGCAGAACCAGCATCCTTGGTAAACACAATGTTTAACCCTTATGTCTAGCTGGCATTTCACCATCTGGTGACCTTCGTACAAAAAATGTACAAGCACCAAAAAACATCTTATAAAATCATCAAACATCAATATTCTGTTCAGCTTTTTTATTTAATTTTTTATCAATCACTTAATCAACTTCATACCTGCTCATGGTTAAAGACTTTTAACCCTTTAAATGCCAGTAAAGGGTTATCATATGGAAAATAAATATTTCTTTTGTAATATATAATACAATAAATCAAATAATCAAACTAACATTTATATGGTTAAGTTCCTAAAAAATATTGAATGTGTGGTTCTAAGAAGGTCTGAAGTTGTTTAAGTGCTTTATGAAAAAAAAAGCTTCAAAGAATCTTTCGGTTTGATGACTTTTTAGTGTTTTTTGTTCCTTTTTGGCCACAAAGGTCACCAGTGGGCAATAAATTTGAGGAGGACACAACTGTTAAAACCGGACTGAAGACGTACATCTACAGCACAACGGGTTTTGTGGAGAAACGATCTCCCTGATCTGTGGTCCTGTGATCTGTTGGACATCGATTCACCCGTTAGAGTCCTGGTCCACATCAGATGGGTCTGCTTAGACCATCAGTGAGTCATCAGCCGGTTCCCACTTCCTGCTGACTCCTAATTGGATTGACTGTGATTACATCACCGCCTGCTGGTTTGTTAGCCGCCTCAGCGTCCACGTCCAGCGGCGCTCAGCTTGAAGAACCCTACACCCCGCCACTCCCCACCCACACAGCAGGGCGGGGCGCGCACTAGGGGATCATGGGAACTTTTGGAGCCCCCCTTACCCTTCCTTCCCCTCACCAAATCCTCCTCCCAGCATGCACCTCACCCCCTCAAGGCAAATCACCTTGTTAATGTCCGCATACACACTTAGGATGCTCACAGCTGTATGCAAGGATTAAAACACACACATACACGCACGTGCACGGGCCTGATGTCAGAGACCCCGCCCCCTCCCAGGTGATCAGTGTGAGAGAAAAGATATCGATCTACATTCACTGATCCTCATGTGGATCATCAACATCAGCACCGACTCCAGCTCTCACAGTTCGGAGGTTCCAGCCTGCTGAGACATTTCCATCTCTTCTTCTTCTCTGGTTTTTTAACCTGCAGACTAACAGCCGGTATCTTTTCCAGATCATAACGGCCTTTTCTGATTTTGGTGTGGCGACCTGCACACAAACCCCTTCTGGTCCAGCTTCACCCGGGTTGTGGTCCAGTTCAGAGCTGTCATGTGTGACACAAAGGACCAAAAAAAACTAGAACTGGGTCGTGTCTGGTAGATTTGTGGCCAAGTCTCGGCACTCAGACTCAACCAGAGTCAACAAAATCATTCAGAGCTGGATGAAGACTGAAGAGCCAGCTGGCTGGTTTCAGGGTTCAGAGGGTTAAACCAATCAGATTGGACCAGATCAGGGGCAGACTTGGCCCACTGTGATCCAGGTATTTCTTCCTCACACCCACCAGGTGTGCTACCTGTCTGTCTGCGGGTGGCTCTGTTTGTTTTCTAACACGATCTCTGTGAAGTCAGACTGGTTCTGATTCTGGTTTAGATTCTGATTCTGTCTAAGCGCCATCAGCGTTCAGACATCTCCCCCCTCTCTCTCTCTGTACCAGTCATTTTCAGGCTCACTCGCCCCCCTCCCTCCTGTTAATCACTTGAGTGTTTTTCCCAATTAAGAATGCACTGATAACCTTCCATCACACACACACACGCATTCAGAGTTGTTTAATCAGGAATATGAGTGCGGTGTGGCTAATTAAGGACGACCAGCAGATGTGGGGGTGGGAGTGTGTGTGTGTGTGTGTGTGTGTGTGTGTTCTTCATCCAACAGCAGTCTTGTTCACAGATATTTGTTTTGCTGCAGTTGGACAGGTTAGATTTTAAGTTGCATTCAGGTGCTTTAGTCGTGAAAAGAGACGGCTGGACTAAGAGTAGCTGTGATGAAGACTGTGATAAAGGCTGATGAAGACTGTGATGAAGACTGTGCTGTGCAGTATCTGTGTTTGGTTCATGTTTCAGTCTCTCTGCCTCTCTGATGCTCCTGTTGTCTTCATTGTTGTGTGGTGGTAAAGTGAAACCACATGTTTCCGTCTCTCCTTCTCTTCTTCCTCCTTCTCCTCTTCCTCCTCTTCCTCCTCCTCCTCCTCCAGCGCTGCCTCAGCTGGTTTTATAATTTGCTGGTCTGGGTTGTTCTCCTGCATTAATTAGACAGAATTGATGGTGGGTTGATGTTGTGACCCGGAGCAGCTTCCAGGCTCATCTTTTCATCTCTGTGAAGCCACTCCGGACAGAGTTTCTGAGAGTTGTTGAGATTTTCTACCCTGGAAGGTTTTCTGAGGTCTGATGTGATGCTCCTCATGTGGCGTTGCATCAAAAACCCAAATCTGGAGACATTTCAGGCAGAAATCTGGGTAAATATGCACCATGTGAGGTGAGGAGACTTGCCCTGTGATTGGCTGAGACATCTGTCAATCAGAAATGTTCAGCATCATCTTCAAATGAGATGTTGTGGTCCTGAAATTCTGCTTAATTTTAAAGTTTGTTTTCCTTATTCCAGCAATGTCAAGAGAGGAATCTACAATAGTCGGAAAGTTTCCATGAAATGATCCTTGTTGTTGATGTTTGGACTCACACTAAAGATTTGAACCTCATAAGCCGAACAAATCCACCTGCATCATGTTCATCAGAAATATTTTTACTATTGAAGATTTCAATGATTATTGCTTTTTACGTTTAGGCCACTTAGAAGCTCACATTTTAATGAGTGGGAACGATTCAGACTGAGATAAAGTAAAACAAAAAAAGTAGATCATCATTTTTTTCCCAATTGGCTTGCTGATCCCTGTCCAAGCTGAGGGGATTACTCAACACACAAATAATAGACATGTTTCTTCACATCTGAAGGTATGTAGACCAGATGTTGCTGAGATTCCCTCAGTCCATCCCAGAATATTTCAGTTTGAACGCTGAGAGGAATTTTTATTTTCTTTAAATCCCAGATTAAAGACTCTGTTCAGTCTGAGTTCATTTAACATCAGAAATGACCTGAATCTGAGCTGTGTGTGTGTGTGTGTGTGGTGGTGGGGGGGATGTGTGTGTGTGTGTGAAAAGTGTAATGTGAAGCGGGCAAGTCCAGACACGACAGCAGTAGTGGGAGAGGGGGGTGAGGAGATGGACAGGGTGGGTGGAGGAGGTGATGGAAGTGATGGAGGGGTGAGAATTAGACAGTTGTGGGGGAGATAGAGAGGAAGGGGGAGGGGAGATTAACAGGGTATTGATTTCTATATAAAGATGGAGGGAGGTGATATGGGGGAGTTGCGGGGAGGGGAGAGGACGGTTCAGGTTACATAACAACCAGAACACCCGTCTGTCCGACTGGCTGTGAGGTTCTGACCTGGTTTGATGAGAACTTTTAGCTGACGGTCTACTTACAGCAGCCTCTCCACTCTGAGCCTTCAGAGACATCACACTGGGTCTGGTTTGGTTCTGGGCCAATTCTGGTTCGGTTCTCACAAAGGTTCCTGAAATGATCCAGAAGTATCTGGGGCTGAGTGATGAGAGGAAACACTGCAGCGTCCTTTACGGAAGTCAGGAGAAAAAAATTATTTCCCATAATTCTTTGCACCTCCAACATTAAACTCAACATCTGATTTCTTTCTTCCGATCTTGAATGATCGTGATTGATGATGACCTAAACGTTAGGTGACATCAGATGTTATAAAAACAACAGTGGAGCTCAGGGCTATGTTTAATAGTGAAAGTAAGAACATCTCCACACGCCCAATGTGAAGGGAACTCAAGGGATTGGGACTGAAAACCACTAATCAGAGAGGATAATCAGAGAAAAATGTATAAATAAATGTATATATAAACAATACAAGAAAAACACATATATGGTGAAAGGAAAAAGCTTTCAGTGTAGCTTTCTCTACAGAA
>JBBBVU010000007.1:2897646-2907652 GCA_037177055.1 Atherinosoma microstoma | reverse complement strand
AATGTCCCTGGATAGGATGAAGGCGGCAGAAGTTGCTGTGAAATCTCAATGAACTTTTCTGCATTAATGCTGCAGAATCCTGATCTGACCCCAGACCATCACAGAACCCTGATCTGACCCCAGACCATCACAGAACCCTGATCCAATCCCATCCCATCCCAGACGCCTCTGAGTCCAGAGAAGTTGACGCTGCCTCTGAAACTCTGGACCAGGTTAACATGGGCTTCTTTTCTGCTTAGTAAAGTCTGAAGTGACATCTGTGAGCATAACTCTGTATTGTAGAGTTGACAAAGGTTTCCACAGTAATCCTTGTCCATGTGGTTCTACCAGCTGTTGATGAATGATGGTTCTGGATGCAGGTCTGTCTGAGGGATCAGAGGTCATGGTGTCCAGCTTGGACTTGCTCCCTTGTCCTTTACGCACTGATATTCCTCCAGATTGATTGAATGATTTAATGATATTCTGACTGAAGAAGGAGAAATATGGAAACCCCTTCAATATTTCTTTGAGGAACTTTGTTTTAAAACTGAACATCTTTGATCCTCACAGACTTTCAGAGATGCTGATTTATCTGATGACATAATTTACTCTAAATTTTTTCTGTCCCAACTTTATCATCCTGAATTGTAAAAATGTATAAATATTGATAAATGAAATGAAAATGAGACCAAACATGAAATATTTTGGTTTCATTCAGTCTCCAAACTTAACTCCCTCAGTGTCAATGTTAGGATAAATCAGCTGATTCTCGTCAGATGGTTACACTCCTTAGATGTGTTTGTCATTCTCATGGTTTTATGTTGTCTGAGCTGAAAGCTTCCAAACAAACCTTTGGTGTGTGTGTGAGTGTGTGTGCAGGTGGTGGGGCAGTGGTCGAGGTGCGTCTGCTTCATGCTGTGTAACACTTCTGCCCTCTGTTTGCGCTGACGGTGCAGTGTCATGGTGACGGCTGGCAGCCAAATGAGCCGCGAAAACAACAGAAACGACAGAAAAAAAGGAAGCAGAAACACTTCACCTCCAGCGGCGAATCAAAGCCGAGGCCATGACGAGACCAAAACAAAAACGGAGGAGAGCTGCGGGGCGAGATTGACACAGGCCATGCAGCACTCGACAGGCCTCATCGTAGCGTTTGTTCAGCAAAATTAAACACTCAGGACTGTTTTCACCTGCTTAGAAAGGCAGCCGCACATATGGCCCGCAAGTTAAAAATAAAGACAATGCGCATACATTTGCATACATAATGCAGAGCGACCCCCATTTAATATGCAAATTCCCTGAAATATTACTGAACACCTTCTGTTCCCAGAGAATACATTTGAATTTGCAATTAGAATTATCCTGTATAATTAATGAAAAGCGTCAATTTTTGGCTGCTCGCTAATTTGATTAAACATGTTGATGAGGCGTTTAGAGGCACCGCTGGATTGCAGGAGAAAACAGATCTGGGATCAGGTGATCTGGTGATCAGCTGTCCTCCAGCAGGTCACAGCAATGCCAGCAGGGTGTGTGTTTGTGTGTGTGTGTGAGAGAGAGCTGGCAGCACAACAAATGGTCAATGGTGTTTGTTTGTTTTGTTTATTTTACCCTCGTCACCGTCTGTCAGGAGAGAAAAGTGTTTTTTGGAGGAAACTGAGCTCAGATCTGCAGTTCCGGATGTTTGGAGATCTCTGATGATGTCATAATTGACAGACCTGCAGATTTCCTCTGCAGGTCAGATGATGATAATGATGATGATGATGATGATGATGATGCCTCCTCCTCCTCCTCCTCAATATTAATGTTATTTATAATAAAGTGTCTCACTAACTGAGGCCAGTTTGTACGACAAAGATCAGATTATTATGGTCTGTAACGCTGCAGGGTCTCTTTCTCTCTGTGTATAACCTTTATTTAAACACCATCAGGTTTAATATGAATGTGTGTTTTGTAGGTGTGCACACATTTCAGTCATATTTTTTTATTTTTTTTTATTTTTCATTGAAACACATAAACTCCTACAAGAGAGTTTTCTATCTTCTTTTCAGAACACAAAAATAAAGCCAAACAACTTTATTTATAAAACAAGTTATTCAGTTACTACTTTAACTTAGTAATAATTTGGCTTGTTATTTATTAAACAAATTGCTATGAAATATAACTAACTAACTAATTTAGTGCTAATATGACAAAAATTAACCAGAATGCTAATAAAAGCTAACTTGGTGTTAACTTGGTTATTCATCACACGAGTGCTAGTAAATGTTAATTCTAACATGTTTGAAAAGTAAGTAATCTTGAAACAAAACGCTAATTAATGCTAAATTAGTGCTAACTTTGTTATTCATGAAACAATTGCTAGTAAATGCTGAAGCTATCCTGTTTAAAAAGGAAATAGGCCTAAATGTTAAAACAGAGTTGCATAGACTCCTTTGTACATTTAAAAAAAAACATTTCTGCGTTTTCCTCTCAGATGATTGGATGCTGAATTCCTCACTAATTTACTTACAGCCAACAGGAAAATATGAAAAGATGGATGTTGACATCGGGGTGTTTCTCTCTCTGCTGGTTGGGGAAAATACATTCAGATACCATAAATAAGTAAATAGATAAGTAAATAAATTAGAGGATGGCAGTGTGATATGAATTCAGATTTAAATCTGTAACTGAACGGAGGTCAGGTTTGGTGGCAGAATTTAGACTGAGGTTTACAGAACAAGTACATTCTCTGGATTGTGGACAATAAATAAGAGTCGATAGCAGATGTTTTAATACAATACATGACCAGTGTGGGCTGTTCTATTTCTGTCTTGTTATGGATAATCAATAGTATCACCTCCTTATTCCACCTTCACTACCAGCAGAGGCTGTGAAAGATGCAAACACCGGCTCCACACCCTAAAGATTTTTATCCATTTCTCTTATAGGCAGATATTGACCTTTGGTGGCATCAAATTAGTAATTCCTCTGCTGTAACTGTCCCCTGTGCTGCTCCTCAGGAGTAGATCCGTTATCTTTTGTTTAGGAGCTTGATGACAGAACAGAAGCTCCACATCCTCCCTGAAAGCAACCTTTCAGAAAACAAAGAGGATTCGGGAGCCCACAGGACGAGCCCGTTCTGCCCTCGTTTCTTTCTCTGAAAGCCAGCCTCGGCCGGCCGAGTGCGGCCCAAGGTCAGGCCAGATGGTGCGGCTGGCTTCACCTTGCTGCTGACCGCTGGTCCCAGCGCAGCAGACTGGAGCCGCCGCCAAACAGATGGAGAATAGCGGTGAGCTTTAAAACCCTGAAACGTGCAGAGATTCAGCAGATGAAAACACCCCCCTTAAAAAGAAAAAAGAAAAATCCACTTTTCTATGAGCTGTTTGTGCCAATTAGGTGAATGTGTCTTAACTCGTTCTTTTGGATGTGAGTGTGTTTAATTTGGCCGCTCGGTCCGATGTGCTTTCAGTGTCGACTTCAAAGCTGAGTAAATTACATTCACTTTGTAAGGCTTGCATCATTATTCCTGCTCTTTATCAGCAGCCAATCAGCAGTGTGTCTCTGTGTTTACACTCTTCATACCCCCCCATAAAAACTGTATCATTGATATTATTACTTACAGTGGACCAAAGTTTTCCACATTTCTTTTCTGTCCACATAATTCCATAAACTCTACACTCTACAGCCCGTCATCAATACATTTTAGTTTTAGTTTTATTCAGTGATAAACTGTGAAAAATGACTTCATGGTTCCAACTGGAAGCAGGAATATTTACCAAATTTCTTTTGGATCAGTTTTATTAAAAGTGTCATGTTCAAACATGTAAATGTTCATACAGGAGTTTTTACTTTGACTTTTATAGAAATTTGAATTCAATTTATGATATATTTGTTTAAAGATAAATTGGAAGATCATTGATAAAGTTTAAGTTTAGTTTTTTGTTGTTTTCTACACAGTAAAACATTTAAATAAATCTACATTTATGTCTTTAATAAAGCTTATTTCCAACCCACTTGCATCACGTTTCTTATAAACTGAAGTGAAACAGCAAATCAGATTTATTTGTTTATTTATTTGAAAGGAGCATTGCAGATTAATGAACATAAGTAGAAAATGTAAATTATAAATTTCCACAGAGTTAGCATAGCAGCTAATTTGCATCTGTTGTGTCTTGACAGGTCACACACAACTGCAACAATACATATAACACAAGGTACAGACAAATATAAAGTAAACTGTAAACCGGTCATAATAAATTTTGTATTAAGTGCATAATTCAAAGTACAATAGTTAAAGTGCATATTTCAAGTGCATGTGGTCAGAGTGTAGTTTTAATTACCATTCACTCATACTGGATAAATATACAAAGAAAGAGATAAATGAATTGTTTTATACAGTCAAATAAATAGAGAATTTAAAAATAAATTTTAGTTCATTTTTTTAATGTTACTTTAGATAATCCAAAGCTTTCTCCTTTCTTTCTTTGGTTGTTTATACTGGCAGTGACAGACTTCGATTAATGACTGAAAGTAAATGAAGTAACAACTGAGGGACCATTCAGATGTTTAGTGTTGATAAAGTTTTCATGATTTGAATTAAAACCTCTCCACAGCTGAAACTCCCGGCTGACTTTCCTCTTGTTTAGGGATTCAGTGTTGGTAATTAGTGAGTGTCTGAAGTTTCCTGGACCTGTTTATGTGACACTCAGCAACATTTTATCCCTCTTCACTTTCTGAGTCGAGGCAGCAGCTGGAAAGGTTAAAGTGGCATGAAGAGATATTGAAACGAAATGGTTGGAAGGCAAGCCCCAGGCATTTATTCAAATGGCCAAGTTTTTTTTTCTTTTCCCTTAATTTTGGTTCAATAAAGCTGGATGTTCAGCCATCAGCAGTCAGACACCTAATTAAATACCTCAGCAGCTGTACGAGCTGCGTGAAGCCTGTTTGGAATAGTAATGTGTGTAAAGAGAAACATTTGTCAGGTTTATAAGTGAGAGGTAAATCTGTGCTGCCGCCTCTGACATCTGATCACATAAACTAAAGGAAGATGCTTGTCTTTAAACTCATCACATCAGCACCATTACTGACTGAAGGGAAACCAGGATTACAGGTGATGTGATGGGAGAAACTATACTGGTGCTCCTACTCTGTATTAATAGTTATAGCAGGTGTAAACACACATTCACAAGTTGTCAGCAGTTATTGGTATAGCAGCTGTATGAGTATAGATGCTGACAAGTTAACATATTTTAATGTAAACTATCAAATGCTAAACTGGCATGCAAATGAGATTATTTAACATTTCTTAACTGGGATGTTAAGAAAACAAAAGCCGTTTATCCAAAAGAAAAAACTTCAATCACCAAACCATAAAACTAGGTTAAATTAAATTCAAGTGAAAACTTAATGTATATTAACGTTGGCTCCAAACTCTTTTTGCAGTTTCAGTCACCAGTCACTGCTGACTTCAGTGGTTAAACAATTTTTTGATTTGGATGATAAATCAGGCTGCAAAAAATGCAAAGTTGGTGCCAACATGGTCTAAAAGTGAGCTAATCATGTTTGCAAACAAATGCTTACCTAGCACTAACATGGTCTGAAAAGTAAGTGAATAGCTAACAGGCGCTACTTGGTGCTACTATGACTAAAAAGATGAGTTCATCATTAAACAGAAAGTTCATAAAAACTAACTCAGATTCAGATTCCTTTATTGTCCCTAAAGGGAAATTGGTTCTGCAGCCAGAGCACAAACATGCGCAGGACAACACAATAAAAACAAACAAATAAACAAACAAAAAAAAACAAAAAACATCACAATAATCAACAGCAAAATCAAAACCAATAGCTCATGTCAACATGGAGATTCTCATAATACAAAAATACAGTAAATAGAATAAAATGAACAGCAGCTACTCAACACTAACCTGGCTAGCTATTCATTTAACAGATTTCTACTAAATATTAACACTAACATGTTGTAAAAAAAATTAGTAATTGCTGGAGCAGACTGCTAACAATACGTTTTCAAATTTAGGGGTCGGGTGCAATGTGAGTTGGGTGGCAGCTGAAGGCGGGGACCCTGGCAGTCTGATCCTCGACTGCAGAAGCTAGCATAGGGACGTGGAACGTCACCTTTCTGGTGGGGAAGGAGCCTGAGTTGGTGCGCGAGGTTGACCAGTTCCGGCTAGATATAGTTGGACGGCTTGAGCTCTGAACCAGTGTCCTCGAGAGGGGCGGGACCCTCTTCCACTCTGGAGTTGCTCTCGGTGAAAAGCGCCAAGCAGGTGTGGGCATACTCATTGCTCCCCGGCTTGGCGCCTGTGTGTTGGGGTTTACTCCGGTAGACGAGAGGGTAGCCTCCCTCCGCCTTCGGGTGGGGGGGATGGGTCATGACTGTTGTTTGTGCCTATGCACCGAACAGCAGTTCAGAGTACCGGCCCTTTTTGGAGTCGTTGGAGGGGGTGCTGGAGGCCGCTCCTTCCGGGGACTCCCTCATTCTGCTGGGGGACTTCAGTGCTCACTAGGGCAAATGACAGTGGGACCTGGAGGGGCGTGATTGGGAGGAGCAGCCCCCGATCGGCCCCCACCGATGAAACAGAGGGCTTTTACTTGGTGCTGTCATAACATGAAATGTGAAAACTTTCAGGAAAAAAGTTATAGAATAAATTCCCATTTTCCAATCCTAAATAACTTCTGAGTATGATTTAAAATAAAACATGAAAACTAATTGAAACAGCAGGCAGAGTGGTGTTAGCTATCAATCCAAGCTTTATTTCTATAGCACTTTTCATACAGATAAATGCAGCACTAAGTTCTTTACGAAATTAAAATAGCTACAATCAGACATTCTGTCTAACAACTCTTTGAAATTATTGTCTGTATTTTCTTGAAGCGTTTCTTTAGAAGGATAGCGTCAGCAAAGGAGGCGTGGATGACACTTTGCAAATATTATTCCAGTAAAATTAATCTGAAACAGAGGGTTCGCTTTCCTGGTTTGCCCTAAATAACCTGCAGTTACTTCTCGTTAAAGGTCAAACCGGCTCTAAGTGATGGTTTCTTTCAGCCCTTCAGTCTTATTTATAAAAAACATCTTTCTCTCCAGTTTTATGATTCATTCGACGATTTCAGTTCATGCCTGCCTGAGCTGTAAATTCTTAACATGTACAACATGATTTAATTATTTCCCTACAGTAAAACCAAACATACACACTAACGATTTCCATTAATATTTTAGATCGGTAAAACGTGTTTTCTTCCTGTTTCTTTTGTTGGTTTCTTTGTCATTTTAGGCAGATGCAGTCATTATCAGGCTCTTCAAAGTCTTTTTTCCTCTTTTTGTAAATTTTTTTCTGCAGCTATTTTGCATCTCATTGTAGTTATTTTCCATGAATTAAGTCAGATCTTTATGCACTTGTTTTATGTTTTCAGCAGTTGTTTTTTTATCAGCTGAGACCACATGACTGATATTTTAATTTGTCTTTGTGAGTGTACGGTGTGTTTGGCGTGTGCTTGTCTGTGGAGGCATCACAACTGTGCCAGATAGTCATTATGCTTTACAGGTGTGTAGTTCACATCTAACTGAAGGTCGAGTTTGAAGACGGGGCTGGTCTGAGATCTCTCTGATGGCCCAGCTGGTGTGATCCGATCACTAAGTGGTCCACAGTGCTGGTCTTACCAGATGTTGGGTGTCCCTTTGAGGTTTTGTTCTTATTTCCCATCACTTTGCTGTTGTTGTGCATTTTCCGTCTGTTCTCAGTCCATTTTTTTGGGAGCTTTTTTTTATTTTTGATTCTTTTAAGAATTAATTAACTTATGTAATTGATTTCCAGCCTTAGCCCTGTGGCCTCTTGGGCCCCTGGACCTGTGCCCCTCAGGCCTGTTCAGTAATTCTTCCATGGCTGCTGATAAACTTTGAGGGTGTTACTTTGCTTGTTTGCAGCTCCGCTTAATGAGAGCAAACTGGAAGAGGTGGTTGGGGGTTTTCGGGTCAGAAGGAAGTCTGCAGGTCATGAACTCATCGAGCCGTTACGTCTGGAAACGCCGTCAGTCTGTTTTCCCTGCAGGTCGGCCTCGGTTCAGCTCCTCACATCCCTCCTTCTTGTTGTGAGAGTTTGTGTTGTTTTGATAATGTGCTCTTTGATATTCAGAGGTCTGACCTTGATTTTCTGAGGCTTTAACAAAAGCTCCGCTGCTAAATTCATCTGCCTCACATCGGCCGCCGACATGCCTTTGAGCCAAGATATATTTGACGGAGTTCATGTCAATCCTCATGTGTCTGAAATGTCAAACTTTTCAGGAAAGAAATGAGTCCAGTTTTTAGGTTTTTACCTTCAGGCGGTTTGAGTTGATCTGCTGGGTTTTAAGAGGATTTCATCAGGCTCGAAGCTGAAGGATCTTCAGCATCCTCAGAGAATAAAGAAATCCTTCAGTTCAGCATGAAAAACCTGCAACACGGCTGCTATGAGGATTTCTCATGACAGCAGTAAAATCACAGCTTCTGCAGGATTTAAACAGATACCTGGAATTATAATGTATAAGGGCTAAAAACAAAATAAATAAATTGTGGGACATGAAATCCAACTATGTGTTTAACATTTCAGTTTGTAATGAAAACTTTTAGTTCTCAGTGAAAGCAGATTAGAGTTGGAACAACATGGCGGTGTGTTTTAAGGACTACAGTATTTACTGGAAATGTGTAGCAATTGACCTCCAACGTAAAACGACGTTAAGCAGAGCTGAATGTGACGACTTCAGCCGTTGACCTTTATATTAAACTCTTTTGACAATTATGATCCGGAAAAAAACTCCGGAAAAAAACTCTTTTTCTTTCAAAGTCACGACTAAAAGAGAGGAAGAAAAGTGGCTAAAAATCTGGTTTAATGTGGCTGATGTTCACTTTTCTGTCAGGTTAGCAAAGTTGATCATTTCAGTTGTAAAAATCAACATTATCTGGGCAAAGTAAAATGAATGAACATGCACTCTGACAGCTGTGGATAACTCGACTGCCTCATCTTTAAACTGCTAACATTTCAGCTGAATTAAGCTAACATTAACATAACAGTGTTTTGCCCCTGGAACTCCCTGGAAGAACCTTGAAGGTGGCCTGGTGTTGGCTGGAATCCAGTTTAATAAGCCCTAATTATCTCGGCATATTTAACAGGACAAAGTGCAGGTAAATGTTTAAATCTGCAGAGTGATTTTTTTTTTTTTTTAATTAGTCGGCAGACGTCTCGGTGTGCTGCCCAGAGGGAGACGACTGTTTCCAGATTCTTCCAGGTTCTTTCCAGGCTCCTCCAGGCTGTTTCCAGGCTCCTCCAGGCTGTTTCCAGGCTTCTCCAGGTTGTTTCCAGACACCCTGACTGTTAAGGTCGTCTCTTGGTGTTTGTCTGGTGGCAGCTGTTAGCCTGATGCTCCCACTGACTCACAATATGCTGCCAAGCTGTCCACATGCAGTCTACTCTGCATCACTACAACTCCCATGATCCCCTGGGGCTGCAGGTCTTCTGGGTGGTGGGGCAGGCTGTGTTTACTGGTTGGAAGAATGTGTAACTTTTCTTTGTGGGTTGTATTTATGTAACTGGAACAGAAAAGCTGAATCTTCAGTTTGTGTTTCAGACGTCTTGTTTGCTGTCGGTCTGAGGAAACCTGCAGGATCTCAGGGGATTTATGGGGTCTTTTTCTCTTTAGTTTCTGAGCAGATTTATGAGCATTTATTTGATTTTTGTTTATTTTTTTGTCATTTTGAATATCAGAGCAGATCCTGAAGTTTTACAGCCTCTTCAGACATGAGCTGCAGGTATTTTATAAAATCCCATCTGAAGATTGGAAAATCTATTTTCATCTTTTCTTCAGTTGACATTTAATCTTTTTTTTAAACCTCTATTTATGACAAATTTAGTTCTTTATTAAATTTTCCTTTACATTTGAAGTTTAATTCTGTTCTATTTTTAAATCAATATTTAGTTGTTAGATTTTTTTGTATAAATTTGAACTTTTTAATGTGTAGTTTTGATAATCATTACTTTAGTTTTTTAATCAATAATATTTATTC
>JBBBVU010000007.1:2876518-2889070 GCA_037177055.1 Atherinosoma microstoma | reverse complement strand
ACACACACACACACACACACACACACACACACACACACACACACACACACACACACACACACACACACACACACCGCCCACCTCTCTGTCCTCTGTGTCTCTGTAAAGGCTCAGTTCACCCAAATTATTGAAAAAATGAGAAAAAACACAGCGAGGTCGATTTTATGATTTCAAACAAACTTTTAAACATTCAGAAACACACACAAACACACACGTTAACACTGGTTTAGAGATTTTAAATGTCTCTACCTCAGAGGAACATTAAATGTTTCCAACCAAAAATCACACAATGAAATTGTCAGATGAAAAACATCAGATTCATTTTTACTTTTCCCCTCAGATTGCAGCTGCATTAAAGGTATTCTTTCATCTGGATTTAGCATTTAACTAAATATAAAGGAGAGCTTGAACTTAAAAATTTTAATTTGTTTTTAAGTATTCTTTTTTTTTTTTAAATTATGAAAAGACCAAAGCACTTAACTATGAGCACATCTGATCATTTCAATGTGAGAATGAATAGTTTGAAAATGTAAAAGTTTCAATGATTTTCTTAAACTGGGAAGATTTTTTTTTCAGTTAACCAACAAATCCACGATATGATCCACACAAACTTATCTAAGTCATAATAACTGTGTTCATATAAACCAATTAAAAAAGAGAAATACAAATTAATAACAACAACGTCAGATATTTTACATGGAGAGTAAAGACAGCAGAGAGGAGCCCGGTGCATCATGGGACGTCCCCCAGCAGCCTCGGCCCAGAGCTTGGTGACCAAGCCAGACCTAACTGAATGGAAAGTTTGAAGCCTGATGTTAAAGACAGAGAGGATGTCTGCTTCCTGAAGCCAAACTAGGAGCTGGTTCCAGAGAGGGGCCTGATAACTGGAGGTTCTGCCTCCCATTCTACTTTTAGATCCTCCAGGAACCACCAGTTAACCTGCAGTCTGAGAGTGAAGTGCTCTGTTGGGAAAATCTGGAACTCTGTGATCTTTAAGATCCAATGGAGCTTGGTCCCATAGAAATTTATATGTTAGAAGAAGAATTTCAAATTCTATTCTAGATTTAACAGGAAGTCGATGAAGAGAAGATAAAACTGAGAAAAATGTCTCTGCTGATCACAGTGACATTTTTTGTATAAATTTGATTGTTTTTGAAAATGTTTAATTAATTAATGAAAATCTTGGGTGTATGTACGGTGATCTGTGTGGAAACGTTTCCTGAAATTCCAGCGTTATTAAAAAGGTAAATTTGTGGGATTTTAAAGGAAAACTGAAGGACTCAGTTTGAATGCAGCCATGTGAGGAGGGAAGGTTTTTAAATATATTCTTTCTGTCTTATTAAGGTGGAAATCGATGCCGACCTCACTGAGGCCCCATCTGTATCCACCCTCCTCCTCTTCCTCCCTAACTCCCAGCATGCCTTACCGTGGCAGGAGGAGGAGGAGGAGGAAGGGCTGGTGTTGAGCGGAGGTTATCCCCTGGTTAATGTGACATGTCTGTCTGCGACCTTGCCGCTTGTTAACTGCCCGGATTATTATTGTGATAATGTGGCAATTAAAAAGGAAGCGCTCCATCAGAACAGGAGGGGGGTGGGGGGGGGGGTGGCGTCCTGTGAGGGGGGGTTATGGTCCGAGGAGATGGATGTGTGCAGATTACATTGCAGTGGGAAATGCATTAAGGTGGCAATCCATCCTGACCCGCCTCTCTCCTCCGAAACTGCTGGTTATTACCACCCATCCTCATTGATATCCATTCCCAATCAATACTCCTCTGCTGCCATGGCAACGGCCGTAAATCAACACACGGCGAGCAGGAGGGAAAATCAAAAGGCTCTTAATGAGACACTATAAGTCTGCAGGAGAATGATCAGATCACCAGATAACCAGATCCGACACCAACAGAATGCGTCCATCTGCAGCTCGGTCCCCCACCCCTTTATTTAAAAAAAAAAAAAAAAACGAAAAACTGATACAACTTTCTTTTTGTTGGTGAAAACTGAACCCGGCTTCACAGTGTCTACTGATCCTGGCTCCGTTCTGGACCGGCTCTTCACAGATTTCAGTGTTTAGTTGATCTGAAACATTCCTCCAGTCTTATCGTCTCCATCTTCTGTTTGTCTTCCAGATTCTTCCTGAAGTTCTTCCTCAAGTGCAATCAGAACTGTTTGAAAAATGCAGGAAACCCACGAGACATGAGGAGGTTTCAGGTAAGAACCTGAACTTCTGCACATCTTTAATCGGTTCATACAACAGCTGCTGGCTCTGAGTCAGGGATGTCAGCGGTCACATACACAGCAGTTTGATCTTAAGTAGGACAGACCAGTCACATAACAGCATGATAACCTATAAATAACAACTCCTTTCAGTACAGATGTTTACATTGAATGAACTGTCCTTTTATAAAACATATTCTACATAAAAATAAAGCAGTTTCAACAATATTTTGCCTCATTTACAAATATACATATTGTCTTTATTTTATATATATTTAATATATATTATAGCATATGTATGAAGATATATAGAAAAATATATACATTTATAAAAATACATTTACATTTCTTTTTAAATTTTATGATTTTTATTTATACAGTTTCTATTTATTTCCTTTTTTAAACCGCTTTTAAAAAAATATTCATCTTATATTTAGGTATATTATTTTTAATATTATATTTTTGTTCATAATTATTCATCTTTATGTATTTTTACTATTCTATTTATTTATGTTATGATATATATCAAATATTTACATTCATATTAAGACATATGAATGTAAAAAATAACTCTTAATTTTTCATTTTTATATAATTTTTCTTTATGTAAAAAAAAAGAAGAAAAGCACTGCCTCTAGCGCTCCAGGGCAGCACCTGTTTCCAACTGGACTGAGCAGTCTGACTAGCACTTAACTATAATGTCCCATCTTGTTTGATTTCTTGCTTGTGTTGTTGTCATTGTCAGTTGTAAGTCGCTTTGGACAGAAGCGTCTGCTAAATGACTGTAGAATAGAATAGAATGTATAAAAATATTTCTATTTTAGAAATTTTATTAATTTGGGGAAATGTTCAGATTTTTTAAAAGCACATTTTAAAATATTTCATTTATTTCATATTTGATATTCATTTTTTATTCATCATTATATTTTAAATTATTCTACCTATTTACATATGCATTAAAAAAATCTAAAATGGATCTACAAAACCACACAAATTATAATCATAGGTATCTGGAGCTGAAAAATATAGTAGTTTACATTATGATCAGAGTAACATGTCAAGAGCTAGAAGTTATTTTAAATGTACATACGTGTACATTTCCACATGTGTGTAGTAATCGTGATCGCTTGAACTGACTCACCTCACAATACAAACTGAAGTCAGATGTGTAAAGAATGAAAGATATAAAAGACAGAACAAGTTATAAAGCACTTTTCATGCAAAAGCAGCGCAAAGTGCTTCACATAATAGAGACAAATTATGAATTACAGCTACTTAAAAAAAAAAATGCAATTAATGTCATCTATTTCCTTTTTTGTTCAATTCAATTCAATTCAGCTTTATTTATATAGTGCCAATTCACGACGATGTCATCTAAGGGCATATCACAGACAATCAATTTGAGCCAATCTCTTGTCATCTAATCAGTTTTTATTCAATTCATCCCGTGGGCCAGATTGGACCCTCTGGTGGGCTGGTATTGGCCCCTGGACCGTACATTTGACACCCCTGTTCTAGATCCACTTCAGACCTAGTTTATCCTCAGAACAAACGGAGAACCTTTACGACATCAATCATTACGACATCAAACCCTTTATGAGAAGAAATCTTAGCTCTGAACTGGATCCAGAACCGGTATCTGGTTTGGACAGGTAAGAAGGAACTGGTTTCATCCCTGGGCGTAGACCCAGAACTGGAACGACTTTGTTTGAAGAGGTTTGACTGACCCTGAGCTGTCTCCAACAGGTGGTGGTGTCCACTACGGTCAACGTAGACGGTCACGTGCTCGCCGTGTCAGACAACATGTTCGTCCACAACAACTCCAAACATGGCCGCCGTGCTCGACGCCTGGACCCCTCTGAAGGTAAGACGTTGCTCAGAGCCTCTCAGAGCACCAGAACCTCCAGATCTGAACTGTGGATACGGATCATAATACTCAGTCAGAACTTTACACATTCCAGTGTTATCACAAACACAGGAAGTCTGAGGACAGGAAGTCTAAGGGCAGGAGGTCTTAGGACAGGAAGTCGCAGGACAGGAAGTCTAAGGACAGGAAGTCTAAAGACAGGAAGTCATATCTGCACTTTAACGGGTTAATCTGTGGTTCAGGTTGGGTTTCAGGTTTAACAAGGACCAGAGGAACTTTAAACATCCGATATGAATGAAAGCTCCGCTCCTCATGAAACTCTGTGTTCCTGCTGGACGTTCAGGCGGCGGTGGCGAACAAACGCTCAGTTCTTCCCGTCCACAAATAAAACACATCATCGGATTGTAAACTTCACACTCTGAAACTGGACTCTGGGAGCCGGAGCCGAGCGGAAACATTTCCTCTGATGTTGTAAACTTTAACGCCACTTTTCCTTGTCCCCGCTCTCATAAAACCCCCCCCGCCTTTGTGCGCCGCTTCCAGCAGCCATGATGTAACCTCACTTGATTCGATCCACTAGGAGTGCCAGGAGGGTGGAGCTTACCCAGCAGCAGCTTTTCAGACTGAATCAAACAAGATGTTACAGATGAGAGGGCCTCATCCAGGTATTCTCTGATAAAGCCCACCCATCTGGCATATACAGGAGAGTAAAACAAACGCACTGCTGGTTCTAATTTGGTGAGATCCATTTGACACCTCTGAGGTTTAAAGAAACAAACATGCATCCAGCTGAAAGTGTGATGGTGTTTAATTTGTTTGCCTGGTACAAGCCAGGCAGGTGGAGTCTGTTGGCACATTCACGGAAAAATTTATTGAGTTGTTCTGTTTGACAAACTCAACTCGTTTGGCACCTCCACATGAATAAAACAAAGTCTGTATTTTCAGTCTGGACCACAGTCTGACGTGTTGTCCCTGTATCACCTGATGTTCATCATTCAGTACCGTCTAGTTAACCCCACCCCTCTGGGACACACAGAAGAGTAAAACAAACAGTTTGCCAGACTCCAGAAGTTCTCCACCCTTGGATGACGAGCTCTGTAAACCGTCCTGACTCGTTTCAAAAGTCAGTTTTTTTTGTTTTGTTTTTCCAGGAGCTGCTGATGTAATGATCTCATTTGGTTTTAACCTACTAGCTGCACCAGACGGGTGGTGTTTATCACTATGGGTATATCGGACCTGATAAGGTAGTGGATCAAAGAAAAAGCAGGATAAGATGGTCTCCAGTGGAAGGAGTCCCCACCTGTCTGGCACATCCACAGTTGTAAATCAAACGCTACCTGACACTAATCTGTCAGACTGAGACGTTTCTCACCTGTGGAAACACCTGGAGACCTTCAATAAACTTTAAATCAAACCTGCTCCTAAACATTCATGAGCAGAGACGTGTACGGAGTCCTGCAGGGGCCAAACGTGGCCCGTTGTTTACCAGCCGGTCCCGTATCTCAGCCCACGGAGGGAAGCTCGGGGCCTTTCATCTCTTCCAGACTGGGATGTTTTCAGAGGCGATAAAAAGCCCAACATCTGCTCTCTCCTTTGTCGCCAGCCCTCAGCCTCCCGTCTTCCTGATAAAACTTTCCACCGCCTGCTCCTCGTCTTTGTGCCCCATTCATGTGATCAGAAAGCCCCCCCCCGCTCCACAACCTCCACCCCCCAGACCCTCTGGACTGTTTGTTTACTGCTGCGACAAAAGAGGGAAATTAATAAGGAGACAACAATTGAGTCCTCGGAGTGGGAAAAAGCCTCGACCCGCCGCAGCAGCTGCAGCGTTTCTTTTCTTTCATCTGGAAACTCTGAGTGACTTTCAGACGTGATGCTGCAACCAGAAGGACCCAACAAGGGCCCTGAAGTCTGCAGCCTCTGAAAGTCCCCTGGAAATATCTGGTTTGTTTTTAACTTCTGCAGCAGCTCAGAGTCAGGACGGAACCTCAGAGTCTGGTTCTGATGTTCGCTGCAAACTCCTGTCATTGTTAAAAAGCAGCACTTTTCTAAGCAACTCTGTGATTTCACCTGAAGCAGATTAATTAAACACACACATCCGGAGCACACAGAATACACAGAGAAGAGGCATCAGAATGTGTGGAGCAGTCCTGATGGTTGGCTATGACTCGGTCCAGATTCGTCACAGAAAGATTTTCCTGTTCGGAACGATGGACGTTTTACCAGTTTGGATCCCAACAGAAGCAGAACCATCAGCCAAAGTTTACGCCGGTCACACGAAGTCAGACTTCTGTTGGTTGAATCTTAATATCTTGTATTATTTGTACAGAACGTTTTATGTTTTGTTTTAATTGCACATGATGCTCAGTTTACTGATCAGTGATGTCACACATTAAATATTGTGTGACATCATCAATTCAATTCAGCTTTATTTATACAGCACCAATTCACAACAAAATCATCTCAAGGCACTTTTAAAGGTACAGTCCAATTCAATCCAATTCACTCTAGTCCAATTATAATCCAGTTAAAACAAATCTGTGACATAATCAAATTTTTCCAATTTATAATAACTGTACATATAAACTCATTCATAGAAATAATGATCTAGCTGAAGAAACCAACAAATTGCATCAAATCCATCCTGAGCTGCACGAGGAGACATTGGAGAAGAAAACATCCATCAGAACCAGAACAAGCAGTCAACAAGCAGCATAACTCTAAGTTATAATGTCAGATATTTCTACATGGAAAGTAAAGAGAGCAGAGAGGAGCCCAGTGCATCATGGGACGTCCCCCAGCAGCCTCAGCCTATAGCAGCAGAACTAAAGGCCTGATTAAGGGTCACCAAACCAGACCTAACAAGTAGATTTATCAGAAAGGAAAGTTTGAAGCCTGACCTTAAAGGTAGAGAGGGTGTCTGAACCCAAACTGGGAGCGGGTTCCACAGGGAGGGGTCTAATGACCGAAGGTTTTGCTTCCTGTTCTACTTTTAGAACCACCAGTAAAGTCCAAAATCACTGAAAGGTCCAACAGGAGGTCAACAGACGGCTTCCTAAGTTTTCTCCTTTTTTCTCCAATTTTTTACTTTCTCTTTGTACTTTTTATGTTTTTCCTGATTGGACCTCCCGAATCTTCAGCTGCCCTGAAGAACCAAAGTAAATCAATTAAAATGATTCTTCTCTGAATGTTGTCCATTAACCTCTCCTGTCTCCAGCATGTTGTAGAAAGTCATCTTCCCGCTCACAGAAGAGAAAATTGGAGTCGAGATGTTTCAAAGAGCCTCTGAATGCATCTTTATAGATCAGGAACTCGGAGTCTGACCGGAATGTCGGCCCGTCCTCCCAATAAACCACCTCGGCTCGGGGAAAAAGCCATAAAGCTGAGACTGGTCTTGTTTCCTCGCAGCTCTGAGTCCGTCCGTCTGCCTGTCTGCCTGTCTGCCTGGACCCTGAGTGCAGACACCATTCATGTGGAGCTTTGTATTGATCGGCGTGGTTCTGTAAAAAACTAATCCCTGCATGTGTTAGTGGTGGGCTACCTGATACAGAGCTCTCTGTGGCCGGTTAAAGGAGAGAAAGTGAAAACATGGAGCTCAGATTAACCCGTTCTCCAGCAGAATGAACGCTTCATCAACAGATTTGTCAATAATCCTGTAATTATGACATCAGAACCATGAAGTTTAAACATTTCTGCAGGTAAACGGTGAAAAGATGAAGTTCTGATCCAGATATCTGTAACTGTATCGCTCATGTTGCTGTCATGTTGCTGTGTGTTTCCGAAGCAGCCACGCCCTGCATCAAAGCCATCAGTCCGAGCGAGGGCTGGACGACTGGCGGCGCCACCGTCATCCTCATCGGGGACAACTTCTTTGATGGGCTGCAGGTGGTCTTCGGCACCATGCTGGTCTGGAGCGAGGTTAGAGGAAACTACTTTTCTTACACACATGCAGAGTTTAATGGTATGAAATACAAAGTTCAGCTCTGAAAACAGACGAATGGGACGTTTTTACTAAAAGATGTTTCTGGTTTGTTGATCAGACTGAAACTTTAACGTGAACGTTGTTGGTTCTGATGCTAATTTCTTCACACGTGAAACTCCAGGGAGTCAGTGCGCTGCGGTTCATAATTTTGACATTTGTTCGATGAAGTGAGTCGTTTTGTGTTTGTCTGTGGAGGCTTTATTTCTGTCTTTGTTTTTGTGGCTGATTGTGTTTCTTTGTAGGCAGTCTGTCTATCTGTCTGTCACTTTTTGTGGACATTTTTGTGTCTCTGAGACAGCCTGTATGGAGTGAAATTAGTCTCATCACAGTTACAAGTGTGTGAACTATGTTATGCGTAACTTTCATGTGTTTGAATCCAGACACAGATATCAAGCACTTTAAACATACATAAACTAACTTGACACATGCACACATTATAAACTGCTCAAACATTCATATTTTGCACATTCATGATTTGTCTGCACAGGAAGCTTTTTGAACATGAACATTATCACATCTGTCAGGTTGAAGGTAAACTTCTGTATCTAAAATGTTAATTAACTGGTTCAGACAGATGGCTGCTCTTCCCGGTTCTGGTTCTGCTGGAGGTTTTCCTTTCTGGTTCTGGTTCTGCTGGAGGTTTTCCTTTCCGGTTCTGGTTCTGCTGGAGGTTTTCCTTTCCGGTTCTGGTTCTGTTGGAGGTTTTCCTTCCCGGTTCTGGTTCTGCTGGAGGTTTTCTTTCCGGTTCTGGTTCTGCTGGAGGTTTTCCTTCCTGGTTCTGGTTCTGGTGGAGGTTTTCCCTCCAGGTTCTGGTTTATATGGAGGTTTTCCTTTCCACTGTTTTCCTCTCAGGTCAGAATGGATGATTGAATCAAAGAGAAGATTATATGCTGGTATGTTGGTTTCCTTAGCCAAGTCACTATTTTTATGAATAGGTTTATATGAATGTAGTATTATTAATTGGACTTTTGTGGATCATATAATGGATTTGTTTTCCTTGGATTATAGTTGGAGCACAATGAATTGGATTAAATTGGACTGTGTCTGTAAAAGTATACGGTTATTGTGAATTGGTCTGTATAAATAAAGCTGAATCTAATTGAATTAGTTTGTCCAGGTTGTAATGTGTGCACATTTGACGTTATTGTGAGTAATATATTGTGAATTTGATATTTGTTTGTTGATTTTAAAAACAAAGTTACTCAGATATTGTTATGAGACTATTTTCACTCCATAGATTTTTCCTCTCAGTCGTGTTTTATTTTTGCTGTTGGGCCCCTTGAGTCTGTGTCTTGGAGGCCCATCAGTGATCCATAAATGTTTCCTACTAATGTTGAATCAGCTCTTTCTATTGCTGTTAGTTGCTGTTACACACGACACTGGCAGCCTCACAGTTAGTTTTAAATGGATCTGGAATCAGTTTCCGTGGAACAGCTGCACGTCTTCATCCTCCACATCATCACCATCATCATCATCATCATCATCAACACAAACACGCAGTCGTAGTGCAGAAACACCTGCATCAGCACGTCCCCAGAAATATGCAGATGTGGATCTTATGGAGCTGCAGGAGGAGCTGCGCATACGGCGCTGCATGAAATATTGAAATGGGTCCAGAAGAGCAGAACACCTGGCGGGGAAGGAGCCCACGTATACCTCCGCAGGCCGCCAACAGAGCTCCTCGCTTTGATCAGCGTCATCAGGTGGCGAGCAGGCGGACTCCAAAGCCCAGCATCCCTCAGAACGCTCATTGACCCAGATCGGAGGAAGTTTAGTTTTCTGTCTCTGCTCTGATGTGTTAACTTTGTTCATCTTTGTTTATAGTTACATTTCCTTCATATGATGCAAACACTCTGATGAAGATGATGATAATGATTTTCTTTTTATTGCAAATTGTGACAGTATTTATGGTGCAGTTGTGTGGATGACAGTTCAAAACAAAAAGAATAAAGGAAGACATTTTTTTAAAAAACAAACTGCCAAATGTCAAGTTCACGTTATACGGAGCAGCATTACTGTGTTAATGGCATGTTTACGCATGTACAATAAGAAAATTCCTGACTCTGAGACCATAAGGGAAGTATAAGAAATAATAATAATAATAATAATAATTATAATCTCATCATCATCATCATCATCATCACAATGAGAAATACAATGATATAATAATAGATATATTAAAAGTGTCATTATTACAGATTAATCGATACATGTTTATAGCTCATATATTCATGATAATGATGATGACTATTTTATCTGAAGAATCCATCACTGTGTATGCTCAGCTTAACTTTTATTCATCTTAATCAAACCTTTACTTTCCCAAACTTGCGTCAGTTGGGAGGCATGGGATTTTTTTTCTGTCCTTTTTACTGAGGAATCATGAAAAATATTATAACGATATATCAACAATATTTAGATAGTTCTTCTCTTTTTTTTTATTAACAGTAACTATTAAATATGGGTGTCCTCATAAAATAGAATCAAATAAATAGATAAACAAATTAAAGAATAAAAGTTAATAAGATAAATTAACTACAATTCTGGGCAGGTGTCGATTTTGATCCCCATTTGAGGGCAAAAGAAAAAAACGTGATTGATGACATCTGTCTTCTGCTCCTGGGAATATTCTGGATCATGTAGCTTTAGTCCAAGTCAGGTGGATACAAAACATTTCTGAAATTTCAAAAATTTTATTTAACCCTTTAACGTCGAAGAAATAAAGGAAAGAAAAGCTATGTTTTCATTATAATCTGAAATCTTTATTTGTCCCTTGAGCAAAATATATGAAAAGTAAACAAAAATAAATGACATATATGTACTGTTTATGATCATCTGATGTCAGAATTATTGTAGTGCAGAAGGTATCCACCAGGGGGCAGAGGACAGGTATCAGATTGTGTACAGACAAGGATTGAACAAAGAGTTTACCATTGAGTGATGAAACAGGTCTCAGAAAGTGGATGTATCAGATTTGATAAGGCGTTAAAGGGTTAATGACAGTTTAGGTGCGGTTTGATTACTGTTTCCATGGTAACATCGTTTCAAACCCATCTCTGTCTCTGCAGCTGATCACCCCTCACGCCATCCGGGTTCAGACTCCCCCGCGACACATCCCCGGAGTCGTGGAGGTAACGCTGTCCTACAAGTCCAAACAGTTCTGCAAAGGAGCGCCGGGACGCTTCGTCTACACCGGTGAGACACACACACATAAACCTGAATATGTTTGCATCCAGAATCCATCAGAGAAAACCTCACCTGGAGTTTAACGACAGCAGGTTGGAGAGAGTTTAACTCAGTTAAATCACATCAGAAACAATTCTTTCAGAAACAAGTTTAACACTTAAAACTATATGATATCGCTAATATTATGAACAGTTTCTCAGGAACGGTAGTGTGTAACTTTGTGGGGTAAATTGTGATGGATAGTTTACCTTTAGGTGATCTACAGATGTTTTCCAGGCATTTATTTCCCATCC
Source organism: Atherinosoma microstoma (assembly GCA_037177055.1). Classification (NCBI taxonomy): domain Eukaryota; kingdom Metazoa; phylum Chordata; class Actinopteri; order Atheriniformes; family Atherinidae; genus Atherinosoma; species Atherinosoma microstoma. Next base: position 2,877,532 of record JBBBVU010000007.1, on the reverse strand, counting down.
AGAAGGTTTACAATCCAGCTGAAAAATGTAGTGTTTATTATTTATCTATCACATTATTTATTTATCACATTTTCATCATAAAAAAAGATCCCTAACACTGTTATGTTGCAAAGAGATCTCTCTTTTGACCTGGAGATTATGATGAAGCCACTTCCTGTCAAACTTCACCAAAAACACCAATCAGAGAGCTTAAATTAAGGGTAATGTCCAGTCAGGAACAGCCAAAGATCAACAAGTGAGCAGAAAGTTTTATGTGTGTCTGAAAAGAAGAAAAATAATGCTCCTCTGTGGCTGGAATAAAGCCAAGAAGATGTTTTTGATTAACGGTGGTGCCAAAAACCAGCTGAGCTGGAGTTGGTTTAGTGAGGATAGGAAGTTAATAATAGCATGAATAACTGTAAATAGCAAAAAAAAAAAACTGCTGGTGGAAAAAGTGTAAATTTGTAAATAGTTTCTGCTGTGTGTTTGTTTCAATGCCAATATTACTTCTCCTGAAAGCCAAGACTTGAGAGAATGATCTGCAGATGAGAAAAGTCTTGGTCACTGTTGATCTGTGTGTTATTTCTACACAGTACTGTTAGTAATAAATTCTGTTTTCTTGTTTTGCTTGGCCTTTACGGTGCTATGTCTATTGATACATTCATTTTAATCATTTTAGCCTCATAATCTGACAGCTGAGGCTGTGGAAACATCATGTCTGCATGTTGACTGGGATTAAAAGGGTTTTGCTCCAACCATCGTGTAAAGCAGATCTTTACACTGTTTTTGAGATTGATCGAAGTTATATTATTTTCTTTTTAACCTCATGTTCATGTAGCCATTCGGCTCTGTGGTGAGCGCAATTGTTCACCTGCTTGTGAACTATGCTTGTTACCAGATGATTCCACTAGGGGGCGCATTAGAGAGGTCAGACCAGATAGAGTTGTTGGGTGTAAACAAAACGACATGGAGACAATAGAGGAGGTTCGTGTTTGCTTCCTTTTTCAGATCACAGCAGAAAAATAACAGCAGCAA
>JBBBVU010000007.1:2828653-2839982 GCA_037177055.1 Atherinosoma microstoma | reverse complement strand
ATCACAGACCCCTGATCCGACCCCTAGACCATCACAGAACCCTGATCCACCTCCAGACCATCACAGAACCCTGATCCGACCCCAGACCATCACAGAACCCTGATCCAACCCCAGAACATCACAGAACCCTGATCAGACGCCAGACATCACAGAACCCTGATCCAACCCCAGAACATCACAGAACCCTGATCCACCCCCAGATCATCACAGAACCCTGATCCCCCCCAGATCATCACAGAACCCTGATCCCCCCCAGATCATCACAGAACCCTGATCCAACCCCAGATCATCACAGAACCCTCCTCCAAACCCAGACCATCACAGAACCCCGATCCGACCCCAGACTTTCACAGAACCCTGATCTAACCCCAGACCATCACAGAACCCTGATCCGACACCAGACCATCACAGAACCCGGATCCAACCCGATTTTCGACCGTCTGGAGCTTTTATTCTGTCCTATTTTTTCTTTAAACTGTAAACAACTTTATTTGTACCATAACAGTTAACAACAAAGTCATATCAGGACATATTTAAAGTTACAGTCCTGTTCAGCAAAGTTTATGTGATTGGACACTAATGAAACCTTTCCAAACAACCTTCTCCTGATCCAGGACTGTTGGATAGTCAAAGATCTTCATCAGATCTCCGTTTATGTATGACGTTCTTTAAGACGTGGTTTAATCTTTGAGCCCCTGAGAGCTGCAAGCACTTTTAATTTTGATGTTACCTGTTCTCCAGGTGAGCCTGAGAACCTGAAAGTGTCTGAATCTGATGGGGACTCAGTGAGTTTGACGGATGTGTTCATGTCAGACCTGACAGATGATAAGGTATTAGCTGCAAGAAGTGGGCGGGGCCAGACTCAGGTGTTCTTTTTTTAAAAATTTTTCTTGTTTTAAACATGTGTGTAAGTGTGTGTGTGTCTGTGCGCGCACACTCGTGCGTGTGTTGTAATACCTCGGGGAGCTCCAGCAGAGGCCTCCACCTCCCCACTGCTGCTCCTCTGGGACTCCACTCCTCCTCCTCTTCCTTTCTACCAGCTGATCATCCTCAAACATCCTTTGTTTCCTTTTCTTTTCATTGTTTATTTCCTGCATTTCCTTTTTAATTTTTTTTATCTATCCTTTCTTGTTTTCTCTTTTATTATTTACACTTATTCTCTTCCTTTCTTCTCATTTACTTTTGCATCCCTTCCTTTCTCTTCTCTACTTTCCGTCCTGTCATCTCTGTTTATATTTTGTTATTTAATTTTCTTTATTTCCATCTTTTCTTTTCCTCTTTTCTAGCCCCATTTGTCTTTCCCTCCCTCATTTCCTTCTGTTACTTATCTTGATTCACCCTTTTCCATTTTCACGCTGTCTCCTCTTCTGGTTTTATTATTTCAGTTTTTCTTCACATTACTTTTTTTTATTTTTACTTCTTTGATATTTCTTTTCTGCCTTTCCTCTTTACTTACTCCTTTTTCTTTTCTTCATCATCCTTCCTTCCTGTTATTTTAAAACTTTTTTCCCATAATTTGTTCACAGTCATTTTTCCTGTTTATTTTTTCGTTGAGTGTGTTCATCTGTTCATCATGTGTTAATAACAGCCATTGTCATGGTGACCTGCTGCTGGTGGCCTGATTGGATGCTTCCTCTCTTGTGTTCTGATGGGAAAACACTCATCCTGTGTGCTTGAATGACTTCCTGCTGGATCTTCTTCTCTTCTGTGTGCAAACATTCGTCCGTCCATCAGCAGAAGTTTTTAATGTTTCGGTGAAGTCGTTGCTCAGATTAAACGTTTATAATCTGAGATTTTCTGCTTTGGCTGATTCACTTGGGGTTTCTGACAGTGAAACACTCGACATCTTCTGGAAGTCACACGAACGTTTGTGACGTCAGTGAAACAGGAAGTGCTTCCTCAATTTCTGTTTCCTCACAAGGTTCAAACAGACTGAAATAATCCTGAGCGACACCAGAACATCTGCTTTCTGAGCTGCAGTGACAGTTTCCAGGTGTTTCCAGGTCTCTTCAGCAGGTATAAATCCATTTCCAGGTTTAATGAGCTCTTTCTGTCATTCTCAGGAAGTTCTGTTGAAGCGAGCAGCAGACCTGGTGGAAGCTCTGTACGGGATGCCCCACAACAACCAGGTGGGTCAGCAGCTCTAAACACATCTCAGGTGTTCAGGAGTTCTTCATCATTTAAATCTGTGCTGTTGATGTTCATGATTTACAGAATGAGTCACTCAGATGTCCAGAAACACCTGAACATGTCATCCTGAAATAACCTGGAGCCGTCTTTAACTTCCTGTCCCTCCTCTCCGCGCAGGAGATCATCCTGAAGCGAGCGGCCGACCTCACCGAAGCGCTTTACAGCGTTCCTCGCAGCCACAACCAGCTGCCGTCGCTCACCGGCTCCGCCGCTCACTCAGGGATGATGGGCGTCAACTCGTTCAGCAGTCAGCTCGCCGTCAACATTTCTGAGGCCTCGCAGGCCGACCAGGGTGAGAGCTCGGTCTAGTTTGTTACTGATGGAGAACCGGAACTACACTGTATCTGGACCCTGAGTCAGAACAGAAACATGTCCTCTTTAGCAGTCAGTTCTGGTTCTGTTGGTCATGCAGCTCACAGACAGGAAGCAGAAGGAGCTGCTTTAACTCCCCAGACACCCCCTCTACCTCCACCTCCCCCTCCAGCCCTCGCCTGCTTCTCCCATCAGCCCGGCAGAACACCTTACAAGAATCCATGAGGTCATGGGAAATGAAAATTCATAACTCAATAGTTTATGTGCGGTCGGAAACGTTCCACCCAGGACCCGACGGCCGTCCTCCTGCTGTTACGATGCGGCTCCGAGTGCCCATTGCAATTATCCACCGTGATTAAAACATTAATAAAAACAGCGGACCAGCCGGATAATTTACAGCTCTAATTCAGAGCAGCAGAACAGCAAAACTTCATCCTCCTCTGCTTCCTCACAGAGGCCGAGAGGAGGTCCGCATCCCAAAAAAACCCTGGAATATAAAGATAAACAACAAATCATCTCCACTCAGTTTTAGTAAGGACGAAACCTTCAACCTGCTCTGGAATATTTAACTTGTGTGGTTCTCCATCCGGAACCACGTCACCGGGTCTCATCACACAAACTCTGACTGAATCTGGAACCAGGATTTGTTTCAGTTGACAATCTGAGCTCTGATTGGTCAGACCAGTTGGAGCCGAGTCTCCAGTCGATACCGCTGATCCATTAAGGCCTGAGATAATCTGAAACCTGAATTTCACAGGATCGACACGTCTCCTTGTTCTCAGCTCAAGGAACAATTAAAAAAACACCCCAGAGTTCAAACTTCAGGTTTGATTTACTTTGCCTTCATTTTCATCAGGAAGTTTTCAGCTCACGAAGACCTCGTGGAAAAGGTTTTGGAGTTGTTGGAGTCCCTTCTTCTTATGAACTAGTACGCATTGCACATGTCAAAAAGTGTTACAACCGTGTTAAATCTGTTCATCATGTAAACACAACTGATCAGATCACTTTATCCAGTGTCCATGTAAACAGATCAAATTGATTTCAATTGGAAAGATTTGTCCATGTAAACGCAGCTACTGAGTCTGAACTCTGAGCCTCTGAGTTAAAGAGCCGGATCAGGAGGAGAGAAATCCACCTTTAAATCTTTATTTAAAAATCTAATATTAGAAGACAGATCAAGTCTCTTTTTTTTGGATTGTCTGATTCCACAAACATCAGACACAGAAAACTGAGTTGAAATAATACAATTCCAGAAGGAAGAGCAGAAATCCAACAGGTTTAAATCCACTGCGGTGTCTTGTTGACACACACTGAAGCAGGAGTTCAGGTCATTTATGAATTGTTGTTTTCCTGCAGATGTTAGATCATAAAATAGAAAAGATGTTTACGATGTGATGATCGGATCACTTCACGTCCTTCTGACGGAGCAGTGAGAGATTCCAGGCTGAAACTCAGCTGTACGGCCTGGAAGAAGATCAGTTCTGGGATGAAGCTCATTAAAGGCATCCACCTGACTGATCTCCTCAGCGTTTCCTCGCTCGGACAGGAAAACCCCTCCGCTGCCGACACGTGTTTCCGTTTCAGAAGGATGTGATCTGCATCGGATCTGCTTCCCACGCCGCCGTGCTGGAGGCCGGGCCGGCTCTCCTCCACATGTGTTTCCCATCGCCGGCTCTCCTCACCCTCATCCCCGGGCAGCGCTCCATCAACCGCTCCTGCTGGGAATTACCCCAACTGGGAAGTGGGGAGAGGTGGAGCTGTTATGTGCTGCTTGGCACTGCATTGGCTCGGCTCGGTCCGAGGTCGGTGGGAACTCTGCAGCCTCATGAGGGGGTCAGAGGTCAGGCCGAGCGCTGTAATTCAATACATCCCGGACTGAGGTGAGAGATGAAGGGGAGATGTCGCCTGCAGGGAGGCGAGCTGCAGCGACATTCCTGGTGATGTCACCGCTGAAGGAATCATGTTCACCAACGCCGTCACAGTTCAGATATGTGCAGATACACGGTGCTTCCTTTGTCCCAGATCAGGAGTCCTGACTGATCGGATCACCTGGATAAAACCAGACTCTGGTTCTTCATTCAGATGATCCAAACAGGTTGACTTCATTTTAATAAATATCTGCCGCTCTCTGAAATTATTTATGTTTTAAGATATGTGAAGGAAAAAAGTCGACCGACAGAAACAATCGGATCAATCTCAGAATCTGAGGGTCTAGAAACTCTGATTTCAGATTCCTCCAACAATCAGAGTTAAGTTCAGATTTCAGCTGTTCCGATGTCGTCTGGTTTCCATCTTCGATGCTTCATCGTTTTATTTTTCGTCAAATCTGATGAAAAGCCACCGTGCCGTTGTTCATTTGAACCTGTTCAGCGAATTAGTTTGGAATGTGGAAATCCGCCAGGGAATCTGCAGCTTTGGTTTGTTTCTGTATGAAATGCAAATTTAAAAGGTCCATTTTTCTTTCTTTAAGTAAAATTCAGCTTTATTTACACAGCACTAATTCACAACAATGTAGTCTGAAGGCAATTTTACGGATCCAGTCTGATTATAATTCAGTCCAACTCAGTGGAACAAAAGCTAAAGTTTATTTTTTAATTCTAAACAAACTGATATCAAATATAATTTAAAAAAAAGCAAAAATCAATTACATATTTATTACCCTGTTTCTGGTCCATTTACTTTCAGTCAGTTCATTTTTTCCTTTGAAATGAAGAATTAAAAAACAAAAATCTCCTGTTATGATTTCTCAAACTAAACGGAAAACTCGGATGATAGACCATCAGCCGTTTTATGATATGTGCTCGGAATAAAAATTGACAAAACTAATAACAAGCTCTTCGATATGATGCTGGTTTTCTGTCTGAAAGAGTTCACATGACCTGGAGGTGTTCTCTGTGGTGTTTACCCTTTGGATAGCACTGAAAGCTTCTTTACTTTAATATCTGGGAGTCAAACTGTTGACTGAACTCATGTTAAATAGCAGCGAGCGTCCATGAATGAAGGAAACTGTTGTCCAGCCATAAACCATCAATCCAGCTGTGCAGTGTCTACGTATTCAAGTGGAAACAAAAGCTTTCTCTAACACGTCAAACTAATTCTCATTTTCTTAACGCTCATGTGAAACAAAGTCAGGAAATATTTAATTCTGGATGGATTTATCATGATGATCAGAGGAGTTCAAGGAGCAGAGAGAACTTCTGGGTCATGTGACAAAAAAGCAAAATCAGTTCGAAGAGCTTGTTTTGTTTTTAGATTTTTTGTTTAATGGAAAAAAAAATATATATATATATATAAATATATGAAATGAAATGTACTTTATCCATCTTAGAGGGAAATTATTGTTGTAGCAGGTTTTTAAAAAAAAAAAAAAACAATAATAACAATAACAATAATGATACAAAAAATTAATCTGAAGATGAAGAAGAAGATAGCCTATAAAGGATGCAGTCTTCGTACAAACACCTGACCAACACCTGTCTTCTCTCCCCGTCTCAGGTTACTCCCGTAACTCGAACAGTGTGTCTCCTCGAGGGTACGTGCCGAGCTCCACGCCTCAGCAGTCCAACTACAACACCATCACGTCCACCATGAACGGGTACGGCGCAGCGGGGATGACCAACCTGGGCGTTCCTGGCTCCCCCAGCTTCCTCAACGGCTCCACCGCCAACTCTGCTTACGCAAGTGAGTGCATGCAAAGAAAAACAAACTAAGAAAACCTTTTCTGAGAGGCAGTCAGCAGGAGGGTTATTCTCTGAACAGATTCCTGATGTTTTCCTGATCTAAAAGCTACGCTGCGCGTCGCTGTTTGTGCTCACCTTAAAGTCGACGAAGGAAGAAGCTAACACGCTGCATCTGGAAAAATATTCTCTTACGTGTCAGTTAGCATTAATTTCCCATCAAACTTTCAGGTTATGATAGGAGCTGAAATAAAGCTACAATAGTTGTTTCAACTTAAGTTTGAGGGTCAGTTTAACGTCGACTGGTGACTTTATATGATGATTATTCGTTTCAGTGCATTTCCTGAAAGAGTCATAGTGCGTTCCAGTTGTCTCATACCTCCGAGTGCCCAATAGTGGTTAGAAAATGGACGCCTCAAAGATTGGCAGTTTTATCTACAATAATGTCACATAAAACTAGAAAGTCACAAACCAATTATAAAAACATGCACCATGAAACCACACGTTCAACTAACAACCCATCGTAACTACGTAATTATCAATTACAACTCTGTGGTGTTCACCCTAGAAATGAAACAGACTCAAAACATATTAGGAAAAAAATGTAATAAATGACCACTAAGTAACACTGGGTGCAGCCATCTTGAAATCTGAAATCTCAAGTGTTCTCTGCAAGTTAGTGGCGGCCGTATTGATCCAAATATCGAAAATATGGACATTGGTATTGATATTGATCGATACCAATGTAATAAAACTGATACTGTAAGTTTACACCCTCTCTCCTAAATGCCCTGACAGACCCAGACCCCTGAACCAGAGGCCTGTCAGTATGGCAGAGAAGATTTGATTAAATAAAAGTGGTTCAAGTACAATTTTAGTCATCTTTGCCATTAATTAATTAATTAAATTAATTAGTTATCTGATCATTTAATACTTTAGTGAACTCAATAAGCATAACATATGCAAAGACCTTTGCATAGTACATTTATCATACTGAAATGTGCTATTTAGGAAAACAAATATACTGAATAAATGTGATTAAATACGATTACTCTTTGGCATTTAACTGTAAAATTTTACATTTGTTTTCTAATTGTTCACTGGTACAGAACAAAAAGTTTTTTTATGATTATGAAGCATTTAAACTTTGTCCAGGTTCTGTCTTGGATTTTTAATTAAAAATCTAAAGGAAAAAATGACAAAAACATGTAAAGGTCAAACTGGGACCACCAGCTCCGGTCCTTGTGGGCGACTGTCCTGATGGCTTTGATGTTTCACTTCTGCAACACACCTGACTCAATCAATGGGTCGTTAACAAGCTTGTACAGAACTTAAAACAAGCTGCTGGAGAACCTTTCAATTTGAGTCAGGTGTGTTGCAACAGGGAAACATCTAAAACTTGCAGACATTGGCCAAAGAGGCCCGAGGTTGGTGACCCCTGATGGATATACACAATATCGGTATCAGTGCTGGTATCTGCAATACTGGCTCTATATTTACTCGGTATTGGATCGATATCAAATCTTGAAATATCAGAAATCACTACTGCAAGTTAAAGGTTCTGTGTTTGGAAAAACTGGGCCACTTCGTCATATCCGGCAAAAATTCCCTCGAAAAACGACCTTGAAAGACAACTGGAACGCACTATCAGAGGAAGTTTAAAAGATTTGAACATTTCAGCTGAAGTTAAGTGAGTTAAGAACAGATAGAAGTTGACGTGTTTGGACACATCCTGTTGTTTGAGGTGTCGGTCGGAGATCTAAAACTCTGGATGTGTTCATGTGTTTGAGTTTCAGATGAAGTTAAGGTGATGAAACAGTTCAAGTGTCCATTTAAACTTGGGGTGAGGCATAAAAGCTTAATTTGGTTATCGAGAAGAGTCGAATCATCATAGGAAGGAGATCATAGTACTGATGTGTCGTAGTTTCAGGGCACATCAAAGGTCAGGTTCAGGGTCTGTTGTGGTTTAAAGTTGGTGTCTTGAGTTTCTCTGTCTTTAATGAAGTCAAGGCTGGTTTGTTTGACCTGAAACTTGTTTATTGGCCAAAGTTTTAGTGAAATAAAAGAAGCTTGTGAGAGGAAAAAAACTTCAGGAAGGCGAACAGCGAACAGTCGGGGTTGTAGCGGTCTCCACCAGGAATACAACACCTAGAAATAGAGCAAGCGCGAGCAGCAGTCGAGTCTTTAATGAAAGTGAAGAACGTGCAGCATTTTGTAGCGTTTGTGGCTGCAGGAGCCGAGCTGATGGTTGAGTTGAGCTCAGATCGGGTCCTGTTGTTGCTGATGAACATGCCTGCAGTCGGAGCTGCAGCTTGGAAGGCGCAGGTGTGTTTGTGGAGCCCGGTGAAGTCTGAACCCGCCCGCGGGGAGCGCTTCGTTGTTTTGGATTCTGTTTCAAAGAGCTCAGTCGGTCTCAGCGAGACTCGTTTAGAAGGTATCGAGCACAAACTGCGTCTCCGTGCCAGGTGATGTTGTTGTCCCTGGCGGCCAAAACAAAAGGTGGGCACACATCTTCGCTGGCAGAGCTGTAGATTTCTGAGTGTGTGTGTTGACTGAACACCGCCATGCATTGTTCACCTCCTCCTGACTGTCCCCCTGTCCATCCTCCCATCTTCCTCACCCCACCCACTCCTCCTCCACTAACCCCACTAACATCCTCATCGCATCCTTCATGCATTCACGCTTTGGGCCGAATCCATTAATGTCAAAAAAACAACAAAAGGAGCCAAGAAAGAGGAGATGTGAGGGGAGAGAAGCAGCGATTCGGGATGATGGTCGCTGGCACGGAGCAAGAAATCACATTTACATTCCCCGTTTCATTTTACAATGCTCCATTTTCAGACGCTGTAGTCCAATCATTCACAGAAACACGGTGATCTGTGAACTCCGTGGAAAATCTTTAAGAAGCAGCTGGATGTTTCAGGAGATTCTTGATCACAGAGAACGACACATTCAGGTGGAATCTGATGGTTCAGCTTCATATGAAGACCCCAGCGTTCACACACACCTCCAAACATCCACAAACTAACATGCAGCATCATGTCTGCAGACACGAACCTCAAAGTTTGTGTTTTTACACAGATTTTACTCCACAGTTTGGAAATTTAGATTTTTAATGAAAAATAGAAATTGGACTAAGAATACGATGAAGTCCCGACTCTCAAGACAAAGTCATCTGGAGCTTTCAGAGAGACAGTGATCCCGTCTTCTTAACCTGTGGGATGTTAAAGTTTCTTTTGGTTGTATGAGCAAGAAAAAGAAAAAAAAAGTCTAGTATGGATAACTTAATCTGTTTGGAAGGAATAACTTTTCCTTTGCCACATCTTCCCACTCTAACACGCCTCTTCTGCAACTCACAAACAATGAAAACAAAGCAACCCAAGCAGCAACACACGGATGTAGCTTTGTTGTGCTGATCTGCCCACATGGTTTGGACATAATCTTTAATGTAAAGTGACGATATTGAGGGATCTTTATGATTAATTAATCATAACGTTTAATACCATGATTAATTGTGAAATAAAGAAATCCTGGCATCCCCTTCTGCTGTGTGAACGCAACACTGTAATCCTCCATTGTTGTAGCTGTGGGGGGGGGTTTCTGGTGTTACCATCGGTGCGGGGGGGGTTCATGAAAGATACTGTATGTTTAGATTGTAAACATGGAAATGAAACAGTGGTGTTTCCAGATTGATTCAGTCTAAAAGATTAGCGTTTTCAGGCTCCCAGAACCCCGCTGCCTTGTGGATGAAACATAACTTTAGCAGATAAACCTAAACTCATCTCCATGTGGACATGGCCTAAAACAATGTTCATGGTTTTGTGTTCAGACTAGGGATTTCTGAAGTTGACTGGTCAGGCAGATTATAATTGATTAGTTGTGATTTCATCAATAATGAAATAAAAGATACTTCATCCACATAGGACAGTTGTAAATTGTTTGTAAAGTGCTAGTAGTAAAATTTGTGTGCTCCAAACACATGTAGGTTTTTTGGTTTATTTTGTTTTTAATATTCTGTTGGCTCCAGTGGCTTTTACTGTGTAGTAGGTAGATGAGAAAGGTCAGGGAGAGAAGCTGAGACTCAAACCTGGGGTGCCTCCATCAAGAGGTTGTAGCCTCTTTCCTGGGGGTGGCTGCTTTACCGCACCTACAGGAGCGGTCAGCTACAACAAAACCAGTTATTGTTTGTCGTCTTTCCATTGAACATTTTTTGCTTCTGAAGCGTAACTTGTTTGTGACGGTTTAGTAACCGTGTTGGTCTGATCTGTCTTTTTACTATCACTAAACAAAGTCCATCAGAAACAGCTGATGAACTTTCCCGTTTCCACCTCTAAACTGAGCTTGGAAGTCGGAGGTGATTCCTCCTGGGTGAAGCTGCAGCTAGCTTCAGGGTTAGCTCCCTTCTCTTTACCCAGCAGTGGTGAAGCAGACACGGGGCTCTGCTGTAACCAGAAAAGCTGTGGTGTTTAAAGCTAAAGCTTTCTCACAGGGAACTTAACTTAATTACATGCTCCACAAAAACAGATAACTTGAGGCTGTAAGGACAAAATTACATCATTTGGTTCTTGCAGCTTCTTCTTGCATGTTGTTCTCTACAAATATTGTGTGATTGGTCAGGAGTTTGAATAGGGCGTGGTTCATTCAGAAAAGTGCCAAGTAGAAAGTTGTATTTTCTACTTTTCTGCTGATGCGAAACATTTAATAAGGTTTGAAGCAATAGCTGGTTGAGGTGGTGAGGAAGTACAAAAGTCTGTACACCACATGGAGATCTATTCTGCACCTTTCTGCTGTCACAGCTGACGGTGCCTCTCTCCCTGTAGCTCACTCTTAAAGGGGCCACACCGCTCTTTTAACACAGCGCTATAAACAGTGGAGGAAACATCATTTTCTTCCAAATAAAAACAGGCGACTTTGTGTGCTGTTTCAGCTAATCCATGTTAACTAGTTGTGCACATCCCCAGTTCAGACTGAATGAAGCTGCTGAGCATGTCAGACTCTGAGAAAATGTTGAACTGTTCCTTTAATCAGAAGGAAAAAAAAAACAGATTTATTCCTCAGAGACATGGTTATCACCTGTTACACACACACACACACACACACACACACACACACACACACACACACACACACACACACACACACACACACAC
>JBBBVU010000007.1:2817358-2828553 GCA_037177055.1 Atherinosoma microstoma | reverse complement strand
ACACACACACACACACACACACACACACACACACACACACACACACACACACACACACACACACACACACACAGGAACACACACACAAGACCTGCAGTGTGAGTGGGCGGAGCTACAGCTGCTCTCGGGTCGGCTCAGGTTGGTTTTTTTCAGCCCTTCAAGTTATGGATCAACTTTGTCAGACGGAGCATGTTTCTTCCTCCGGACCTCGGCCCAGTCCTCTTCCTCTTCCTCCTCATCCTCACCCCCCCCTGCTTGCATGACTCACCTCATCTCCGCCCGATCACTCACCTGCTCGTTACCGTCTCCTTCCTCCCCCTCGTCTTCCTCACCTCCTCCTCTTCTTCTTCTGCTCCCATAGGCCCTTATTCATTCTCTCCTGTCCATATGGTTTCTGCAGTCAAACAGAAGAGCGCCTTCGCCCCCGTCGTGCGGCCACAGACCTCCCCGCCCCCCACCTGCACCACCACCAATGGCAGCAACCTCCAGGGTGAGCATCCCATCCCCCTTCGCCTCCCACCTGTTGTCCCCCCAGCTGTCCTCCTGTCCACATCCCATCTGGACACTCAGGCAGACATCCAGCATCTCCGTAATGAGATTTCTGTGCTTCCAGAGGTCAAAGTTGATCCATAACTTGTGGTTTCTTCGTGTTTATCACGACTGCAGTTTGCTCGTTTTCTTCCTGAAAATGCTGCAAAGCTTCTTTAACATCAGACTTTGCCTCATTCAAAACAAAAAGTCAATAAGTCATTGAATTAATATTAATAATATTTGATAAGAATAATGAATCCTGTTTCATTTAAACAGTTTAACTCCTGAAGTTTGAAAACGATGCAGCTGAAATGTGTAGGGCCTCTAAAAACCTGCTCAGCTTCTCAAACTGAGGGTCCGAACTCAATGTGGGTGTCTTCATAAGCAGATGGGAACTGAGAACAGTAATATTTATTAAAATTCAGGTATTTCAAAATGTTCTTTACTCAAAGTAACACCCCTGTTGATTGTGAGAGCAGCGAGACCTTAAATTCTGATTTATTTTTACTTCAAATCTGATTCCTCACTTTTCTGAAGGGAGCAAATATTTTCTCGTTTAATCAGGGAAGATATGGATTATATTAAAACACAATGAGGAAATACATTTTGAGATAAATGCATTTATTTAAAAAGAAATACTTTTCACTCTCATAAAGTGACAGTGAATTTTTTTTCAGTATTTATTAATTAAATAAGATTTAAAAAAAACAAGACACATTCGTGAAGTTACAATCAGACAGAAAGAAATCTCAGGATGATTTGAATTGATTTTTTATGTCTAAACAGGGAGTAGGAAGACGTTTGTTACTTTATACCATCGTCAGAAAGCAAGAAAAAACAAAAACAGAAATAAACACACTCATATGTGACTTTATACAGTTACATAATAGACCGGGGGTGCCCAAGTCCGGTCCTCTAGATCTACTATCATGCGTCTTTTAGACACATCCTTTGTCCAACACACTTGAATCAAACGGCTGAATTCCCTCATGCGCATGTCATTCAGCTGTGCAGAGGCCTGGTAACAAGCGATTCAATTGATTCAGGTGTGTTGGAGAAATGATGCATCTACAAGTTGCAGGATAGATATCGAAGACCAGATTTGGCCCCCCCAGCAATAAACAATAAAAACAATAACAACGGCATTAAAGTTACAATATGTGAATTTAGTAAAACACATAATCTGACAGTTTGGTTACATAATCTGTTCATCTCATAGTTTGAATTTATGTTTTGTTGAACATTTTTTCATTTTCTCAGTCCAGTTGTTCCACAAACTAACAACTTTTACTGTAATACTCTGGTATTTTATATGGAGTACAACCCTAATTCCAAAAAAATAAACACTTTATAACACATCTCAAAGAAGTTGGAACAGGGGGAACAAAAGACTAGAAAAGTAATCGGCACAAATCAAAAACACTGGAGGAGCATTTGACAACTAATTAGGTTAATTGGCAACAGGTCTATAACAATGACTGGATATGAAAAGAGCATTTCAGAGAGGCAGAGTCTCTCAGATGTAAAGATGGATAGAGACTGCCTGCCTGCAATCCAGACCTTTCTTCAATAGAAAACATTTGGAGCATCATGAAACCAAAAATCCGGCAATGAAGGTCCAGGACTGTAGAGCAGCTAGAATCCTGCATCAGACCAGAATGGGACAACATTCCTCTCCTAAAACTCCAGCAACTGGTCTCCTCGTTTACAGACGTTTACAGACACTTGTTAAAAGAAGAGGGGATGCTACACAATGCTGAACATCACCCTGGAACTACTTTTTATATGATATGTTGCTGCCATCAGATTCATAATGAGCTCATATTTTCCATTAAATAGTAAAATGTCTCAGTTTCAACATCTGATATGTTGTTTATGTTCTACTGGGAATAAAATATGGCTTGATGAGATTCATAAATCATTGTATTTTTTATTTTTTTTTATTATACACAGAGTCCCAACTATTTTGGAGTTTGGGTTGTAATAATGCCAGCAAAATGTCTTGAGATTAAAAGGAAAAAAAACTAAATTTGAAAGTGAATCTGACTCAACGTGTGTGTGTGTGTTTCAGCCATGGCTGGTCTCATTGTGCCCCCCATGTGAGGAGGATTCCCTACATGATGCCGACAGAACCCCACCCAAACCCAACACTAATCCACCTCCACCAACCTGAAACTCCACAGCAGTGAAAGATCCTTCAAACCAACCGAACCATCCGACCCAGAAGCACCCGAGTCTTCCTTCGGTCCTCCACCTACGGGGGAAGTCCTGGAGCAATGCGTGAACTTTGGGTGGGATGGACGTTGTCTGCAGGTTTTTCTTTAAAAACCTGTACAGATGGAACAGGTCTGGGATCAGTTTAGACCAGGTCCACAGAGAGCTTCTGTTCACCACAAAGTCCATAAAATATCAGAAACAAAACAAGAGAAAAAGTCTAGACGATGAAGGTGGAGAAGTCTATTAAGTTTAGTTTTCAGTTTGATTATTATTATTATTGATAATAATAGTAGTAATAACAATAATAATAATAATAATAATAATAATAATTTGTTGCATTCACAGTTTTTTAAATGTAGGAAATTAGAACTTTCAATCCACAAACTAACTACAGACGCTCAGCACTCGTCTAACTTCACTAAACTGAGGAAATAAATTAGCTAAAAAGTTACTTTATCAGCTGTTTGATTGGTTTTAGGGGAATAGAGTTAGGAAAAATGAATGAAAACATCTTCAGAGGTCAGATTTCCTAAATTGCTTCGCGACTCTGTGGAGATCAGCAGTTCACGGTTCCGTCTGAGTATTTTCATGTTTGTTCGTTTTTTGTTTTTTTTGGCACCATGTTGCAGCGTAACATCATCACTCAGATCATCAGATCAGACTCAGTCAGATCTTTCTCTTCACGGCGGCAGAAATGTAGATACAATGGCGCTAAAATGACTTACCAACTAGTTAATTACTTCATGGTTGGAAAACTAAAATACAACTTAACAAAAAAAAAAAACCTTATCAAATTATTAAAATTGACATGACAAAAAGTTTCAGAATTTAAATGTATAAAGGACGCTGCTTCAAGCCACAGCTGAGTTTTAGCTTTACGTTCCACATCACATGCTAATAACTGGATATCAACACACTGGCTGTTTTAAACTAACACTGTAGCTGATTCATCAAAGAAATGCGAGAGGACACAATCGGAAAAAGAGAGGATAAGAGAGACGTGACAGAGCAAGAAATAAGAGTCAACATCAGACTGACTTTTACTGTCTGAAGAGAGCTCAGAGAAGAGACAGGATGAATATGGATGCTGAATTAGCCGGGGCGCATCGCTGAGAAAATCTGCCAAAGTTCAGTAATGCTTCTTTAAAATGGAATTAAACATGTTTGTCTGACCAAATTCATACAAAATCAAAGCTCTGAGAACTGGACCAACACACCCAGATAATAACTTATTTGTTCCTCAGATGTTACTCAGTGCTCTGCAGATGCTCCAAAGTTCATCTTTCATTTCCAGACTGTCACTCTGCTCGGAAAAAATCCTGGTTTTAGAACCAGATCACTGTGCAGTTACCTTAAAGACAACACCTGTGCAGAGAATTCAGCTGGACATCCGTGGACCATGATCTCCTCCAGAGGAAGTTAAAAGCTACAATATTTTCTCACCCAGTCCACAGCGATGTGGTGTCAGTCTGATTCGAATCCCTTCCTGCTCAGGTAAACTGGGACAAGGATGGTGGTCCGCTTAAATGAGCGTCCACTCAGCTGCTCATCAAGTAACCAAGTTGATCTGAAGAAAAAAAAAAAAAAGAAATGTGAAGAAGCTGGGAAAAAAACAACAACAACAACACTGGTATGTTAAACTTCCATCTCAGATTTCTTTTCTTGTCCAAATATTCTCAAAACCTTAAGAAATATGAACATTGTGTTAATGATGATCAGAATTATGTTTTCCTGCCTTGTAAATCTGACAGAATTGATCAGCAATCAATTGAATCTGCGACGGACCTTATTGGTTCTCACTGGAACAGAAGCTCTCGATGGACCTCAGAGTCCAGAAACCATAGCCAATCTTCAATAACATGATTCATATCTGGAAAAACCGTCAGACGGTTTCCAGATTTGATGAATTTTCAATAAAAAAGATTTAAAAGAACTCAGTGGACTGAAGTCCTTAAAGACCCAGTAATGAATCTCCCGTCTTGGAGCATTTTCCTTTCTGTACCATAGCTTTTAACAATGTCTGTGTCTCATAATGAAGGAAGGAAATGCAGTAATTTTGTAAAGAGAGAATTAAACATCCTGCCGAGGACACCAACGTTCGTTCCTCAGTTTATTTTTCTTTCCAACGTGTCTCATTTTTTTAATCCAGTACAATAGTTCTGTTATGCGGGTGTATCGAGTGGTAGATTTTAACCAGAAAAAGCTTGCAGCAGTTTTAATCACATTTAGGTACCAGATTTTCTTGTTATTCTTCTGATTGTGCTTATTTTATATGTATTTATAAAGTACGTTTTGGGGAGTTTCTTCTGTGATTTAGGCCTGAATGATAGTCTCAAATATATATGTAAACACATTTGATGTCTTAATAACTTTTAGATATTGTAAAAAGAGTGAACAAGTGAGAGGAATTAACCCTTTTGTAAAAACAAAAAAATGGTCATGATGGTCATGTTCACCCTGTTTTTGAAAGCAGGACGTAAAAACGACGCTTTCATCACTTTTGTATAAAAATGCTTTTCCGATACGATATTTAACTTTTTGTAAACAGCATTGTTTGTGTTTCTCCTGGTTCTTCTCGTCCTTTGTGTGTTATGGTGAAATGTATAATCATGGTTATTTCTTAATGCACTATTTTTTTGTTGGGGCACTTAATAAGAGAAATGCATCTTAGCAAAAAAGAAAAAAAGCAGAAGTGAGAAAAAAAAGCTAGAACAATATGCACCGATATTTTTCTTTTTTTTTTATTCTTATCATTCTGAAATGGTAGGAATCCTTATGTGAAACTTTTTTATCTCAGAAACTTAAACCGTCTGATTCCTCCTCTCTTACTTTTGGACCAAGCAGACTTGGTCCATCTGAACATTTGGTCTTTTTGTGTTTGTTTTCTTTTATTTTCTTTCTGGGTGAGAATGGCTGCAATTTAAAAACAGGCTACCGATTTTAAAAACCTCTGAACTCAAGGAAACTTCCATCGATGTTGGTGTTGGTGTTCTTATCGTTGCACACAATCTGGACCATTTAATTATGCAACTCTGTTTCTGTTCTGTCCCGCGAGCTCGTCTTCCACACTGCCGTGGAGCAAGTCTGGAAAAAACATTAAAGGAGTCATGTTTGATGCCTTACACCAAAAGTCAACTCAGCAGAAAGTCTGTAAATGAGTGTTTGGTGGATTATTTCATTGGTGTAACAATAAATCTCATACCATTGGAAACCCTTTGCATTCGTGGGATGAGCGGAAGTGTTGCATCTGTGAGTTGTGCCCATGAAAAACCTATAATCTTCTTTCCCAAACAGCTGATTCTGCTGTTGAGTCTTGTTTGGTGTAGTTTATTGGATTGGCCGATTGAAGTCTGAGGAAACAAGACATATTTGCCAAGTTTTTCGTGGGCGCAACTCACATATTCAACTCTGCTGCAAATATGACTCTATTTAAAAGTAATAAACAAGCTTTGAACAGTAGCAAGAAGCATTGTTACAGCAAAGAAATAATTCACCAAAATCTAATTTCCTTCCTCTTTCTGCTGAATGTATTTTCCATTTTTCATTTACTAATTTAATTTGCTTAGCTCAGATACCCCAGACATATCTTTTAAAAGGTTTGAAGGAAATTTCCTCCTGATCAAAACAAAGTTTTCCTCATTCATGATGGAAAACAAAATCCTTGATATATCTCTTTATCGTCTTATATGAAATTATGATGCAATTTTAAGACCTGAAAAGAACAAAAACAGGTATTTGAACTTAATTAAAAGGAAAAAGCTTAAACATTAGTATTATTAGAAAACTATCAGAAATAATGTGAAAACTGCTGTAGCAAAGTTAATTAAAAAAGAAACACATTTTTGAGGAAAATACAGATAAATATTCTAAATGTTGGGTATTTATGACAAATTTTAAATTAATGAGCTTCAGCTCTCACATGAGAACCTGGAACGAACGTGTTTGACAAGTTTGTTCGACACTGAAGTTCGTGCTGAAAAAGTCTGAACCAGCAAACAGCTTTAATTTAGAATATATAAATACATTTTAGGGTTTGTAAATGTTTTTATAGAAGCTGTCAGCCTCTGGGTGGTGGGTGACCATCAGTCCAGTCTCTGAGAAAACCGTGTTTTAGTTAGAGCGATCCACGGCTCAGACCAAACCTCATCAACATGAAATCCAACATCCGTCTATTTAAACTGCTTCTGTTGCTTTCTGTTGTCCGAGTCGCTGACAGTTGTCTCTTTCCCCTGATGGTTTTCAACCAAGGTTTTTTAAGCTGAAAAATACACTTTCTGGATGTTTTAAATGTGAACGAGGGCAGAGGCACTGCATCTTTGTGAAATATGAAGTATATCATCAAAGTATATCAAAGCACAATGTTTAATTAATGTCTTTAGGATACGAAGGGGGGGAGACACCCTCCTGGTTTTTCTTTTTCTGTCTCTTGCCATGCTGTAAATAGATGCATGTCTTGTTTTTCAGTTTTTGTTTCATTTTGGGTTTTTTATTATTATTTTTCTGTGATCCAGTGCTTTTTGTACAGAAACAGTCTAATAAAGATTACATTTGGCTTGAAGCTGTGGGTTGTCAAATATTTTATATTTTGAACAAAAAAGGCCTAATATCCAGAAATCCAACAGTATACAAAAGTTTCCGTATCTGCCACATATCCATAATGTTTCTGCATGGGGATATACGGGACCAGCTGATCTGTAACAGACCGTAGTATAGGATATCCTCCGTATACACATCTATACATATCCTAGAATAGGATAGCCTCTGTATACACATCTGTAATAGATCCTATGGAAAATCCTCCATACACACATCTGTAAGTCATATATCACAAACACAAATGATTTCTTATCCAATTATATAATTAATCGATAGAATACTTGATTACCTAAATAATTGTTTGCTAATTGTTTGTTTCACATGAAAAATGGCCCATTTCAATCTAAAAATGTAGCAATATGATCTGTTTCACTTGTGTGACATCAAAGTTGGATGAAATGTGGCATTATCGTTCAGACTGAGGTTGCTGAGACACAGATCAGATTTAAGACCACATATGGAAGTGGCTTGCGTTGGATTTAAAAAAATCGGATTTGTTCCGTTCAGACTGTCATTAATAAATCTGATATGAGTCACACATGGAGTTAAGCTGCAGCGTGAACATTGTCAAAGTGGCCTGGGTCAGATTTTTAACGTTCAGACTGTAATAAAAAAATCAGATTCGTCTCAGATTTGGGCAAAACAGTTGGATTTGAGACACTTTTCCTGCAGTGTAAACAGAGCCTTAATCATACAAAAAAGTGAATAATTCCATAAAAAAAAACAAAAAAACCTGTAGTTGCATTTATGCTCAGTTAAATCTAAACTGTGAATCCTGGGGGTCAGCTGGGGACAGTCTGACTGTTTCATCCAGAAAACAGCGAGTCCAGATTTAAGATGCAATGATTTCCACACGACATTCATCTCCTGCTGAACACAAATAATCTCAGTAATTCAGATAAACATCTCCAGAGCAGCTATATAACGGCTTAAAGACGTTCTCTATCCAAAACCTTGAGATTTTCCCTTCAGCAGGAATATTCTGCCTGGAGTTACTGATGAAACTGTTGGCAGTGAAGCTCTGACTGACGCTTCAAGCACAGCTGATGTGAATCAATCAGTGCAGCTCTGAGCCAAAGCAGCCATCCTTCTTAGTCAGCGCGAGAGCTCAGCAGCAGGTAAAACCATCAGAAATACGATGGATGATGACGAGAACTCTTCTGTAGACCACATGATTCAAAACGTGCGCTGACAGTCAGGAATCAGTCTGGAAAAGTGCCGTCTGATACTGTCAGAGATTCACGTCTGTCCTGTCCTGAAGTTACAGGTAGAAGTTTGAAATGAATTGCTGGTGCAGATTGTTATCATGCTTTCATCTCTTTCCATTGGAGTGCAGAAACATCTGCAATGTATAGTTGGTAAAAAAGTTCTTAAAAAAAAGGTTCAAACACAAGCTGAAGTGATACGTACAAAATGCCAAATAAAAGGAAAAAGCCAAGTGATTTTCTAACAGGAAGAACCCATACATTCAGTGATTAGAAACTGATTTCATTTTAAAGTGTGGTGGACATTCAAAAGATTAAAACAGACCTTCTTTGGGTATTCCTTTCGTGTCTGGGAATATTTAAAATATTTTGCTTGTTTTTGTGTGTGTTTTGGATAAATGATCTAAAACGGGGAAGTTCATATAAGATTTTTTGTCTTTCTGCTCCCTGTCATTCTTCTCTTGAATTATCTTTTGTCTTTTTGCTTTGACTCAAGAATGAATGACATAAAAACTAACTAAATGAAATATTAGGTAATACATGGAAGATGCCCGTCAGTCGTGTAGGTAAATTTTTCAGTTCTTTTTCATGTCTTCATAGCAGACAGAAAACCCTCAAGTGTAGGCCTTTTTTTCAGTTTTTATTGTTTCCCTTTTCTCATTATTATCTATTAAGTGCAAAACTAAAACAGCAATTTAAATGTTCACATTCTAAATTTGTTTTATATGGAGTAGTATAAGGGCCAAAAATGAAGACTACTGAGCACACGGCAGTGGCTGCATTTGTAGCAGGAAGTTATAACCATCCCGAAACAGCTACCATCTGATCAATAATCAACTAGTACTGGTGACTGAGAGGCCAGTGTTGCAGATGAGAAGGAGACTTATTCTATAAGAGGGGTAATTCCTGTCTTTGGCTCATCTGTCATCTTGGAAGTGTATTAACATCAAAACTAGTTTACCCAAGTTAATGACCCACTAGATTAGGGTGACCAGATTCGAGTTGGTGAAAAAGAGGATGCTTTATTGTGTGTGCACATTAACCGCGCTGCAGGGCAGACAGCTAAGCTGTTAAGTGAAATGGCCTATGTGTACGTCTTTGCCAAGGAAATTAAAGCAATTTAAGACAGTTGTCATGTATATGACTGATCCAGTCGACAAGAGGAAAATGCAGGTAAACAGGGAATACGTTTTTACTGGTTTCCTGTTAAGAAACACCAGTAAGCAGCCTGGATTTGTGCAATCGGCTGTGCAAACTTAGAGTTTGATGCCCCAGCCCTGCGTATGCAGCACACACACTTCATCTCCAGTTGTCCGTCTGATCTGATGACACCAAAGACGTGGATTATTGTTCGTCTGTGGACATGAAGGGAAGTGGAGAGACCGTAGCAGGTGGCGGCATGATTCCAACGCAGTGAAATTGTTCAAGTCTGCACTGGTGCCCACAGTGTTTACTGCTTTTCAGTGGAAGCGTCACGGACCCACTTAATAAATGTATTAACTCTACAATTTAATGAATTGGCACCATATGCTACGTTTACACGGACAAATAATGTCATAATAATGAATTATTGAATAAGCGGGTCAGTGATGCTTCCACTGAAATGCAGTAAACATGCCGCTGCCGGTCAGTGCAGACCTGGCGATAGACTCGCTGAAGCCTCCAACTCGGGCCGCTGCCTCTCAACTTTTCCACCTAATGTCCACAGATGGGCGATAATCTATGTCTTTCTAGTCATCATACAGCCAACCACACACGAAATGAGCACTGCATACCCGGTCCCAGGACTTTGGCTTCAAGTTTGCGTGGGCTAACCACACAAATCCAGGCTGCTCGCTGGTGTTTCTTCAGAGGAAACCGATGAAAACTTTTTCCCTGTTTACATTAATTGTCTCCTCTTTGACTGCAACAGTAAAACACGCACAAGTATTTGGCATTGTTGTTAATTTCCTGGTTAAGACAAATTTCTATGGTGATTTCAATGTACGTTCATACCTCCAGCCTTTCATTGATAGTTCTGAGCATGCACAAGTGACATATGCATAAATTATGAAAATCATCAATTCCCAGTAGAACCAAGATCATTGACTGTCCCACTTGAAAAAAAAAATCACAGTGCATTACATGAGATGAGAGATATGAATATCTCTCATCAGCCAAAATATAAAAGCTACCAGTTATTCCAACCTTGGATATACAGGGAATCATGTATGAGATTTCTTTGGATCATAGATAAAATAGTAGTTCATTTCATGTGCTGTGTTAAAGTGGCAGGTGGATATCTAAATATTAAGGCTGCTCAACTAAACTAATCTGTACACATAGGCTGCTGTCCACGTCTCCTTGTCCAACTCATAAACAGCTGTAAACTGAGCCATACAAAACATTTTATTAGCCAAGCCAACTTTATTTATAAAGCACTTTAAAAACAGTACAGACCAAAATGCCAAACAGTAAAAATACATAAAACATTTAAAAGACATCAAATTAGTCCATAAATACTGATGAGAAAACTTTTTGACTTAATCAGTGTGTCAGTGTGTTTATCTGGTTGTAAACGATGTAACTACAGCTTTTTAGCTTGTTGGCTTATTTTACTGCATGAAATATTTGGTGGGTCCTGCTGGACCAAACATACTTCCACAT